>ML299163.1:3529-126287 GCA_005239495.1 Nicotiana undulata
GGATCCGGGTCCGTTTACTCAAAATGTTGACCAAAGTCAACTTTTATCAAATTTAAATTCTAAAAATCACTATTTCTCATATTTTCACATAAAAGCTTTCCGGTTTCATGCCCGGATTGCGCACGCAAATAGAGGTATTTAAAATTAATCTTTTTATGGCTAATAATCCGAGAACGGAGTCTTAATTCATAAAATGATCCTTTGGGTCGTCACAACCACCACCTCTAAAACAAACGTTCGTCCTCGAACGGACATAGAAAATTGCTTGAATTGGCGAACAAGTGTGGATATTTACACTGCATGTCCGACTTGGACTCCCAATTAGCTGCCTCAACGGGTTGGCCTTTTAACTGCACTCGAGCTGAAGGAAAACTCTTATACCTCAACTGACAAACCTGCCGGTCTAAAATGGCTACCGGCTCCTCCTCATAAGTCAAGTCTTTGTCCAATTGGACAGAGCTGAAATTTAACACGTGGGACGGGTCACCATGATATTTTCGGAGCATAGACACGTGGAATACCGGGTGACTCGAAGATAACCCTGGAGGCAATGCAAGTCTGTAAGCTACCTCCCCCACCTTATCAAGAATCTCAAACGGCCCGATATACCTAGGGCTCAACTTACCCTTCCTCCAAAATCTCATAACACCGTTCATGGGTGACACACGAAGCAATACTCTCTCTCTAACCATGAATGCCACATCACGGACCTTTCGATCGGCGTAACTCTTTTGCCTAGACTGAGCTGCACGAAGTCTCTCCTGAATAATCTTGACCTTATCTAAGGCCTCCTGAACTAAGTATGTCCCCAACAACCGAGCCTCTCACGGCTCAAACCATCCTACTGGCGATCTACACCGTCTACCGTATAACGCCTCATAAGGAGCCATCTGGATGCTCGACCGCTAACTATTATTATAAGAAAATTCCCCTAATGGCAAGAACTGATCCCATGAACCTCCAAAGTCAATAACACAAGCGCGGAGCATGTCCTCCAATATCTGAATGGTACGCTCGAACTGCCCGTCAGTATGACAGTGAAATGTTGTACTCAACTCTACTTGGGTACCCAACTCACGCTGGACTGCCCTCAAAAAGTGCAAAGTAAACTGCGTACCCCGATCAAAAATGATAGACACGGGCACCCCATGAAGGCGAACAATCTCTCGAATATACAACTCAGCCATCCGCTCTGAAGTATAAGTACTAGTCACAAGAATGAAGTGTGCTGGCTTAGTCAGCCTATCCATAATAACCCAAACCGCATCGAATTTCCTCTGAGTCTGTGGGAGCCCAACAACGAAGTCCATAGTGATACGCTCCCACTTCCACTCAGGAATCTCTATCTGCTGAAGCAAACCACCAGGTCTTTGATGCTCACACTTTACATGCTGACAATTTAAGCAACGAGTCACATAAGCCACAATGTCCTTTTTCATCGTTCTCCACCAATAATGTTGTTTCGAATCTTGGTACATTTTTTCTGCACCTGGGTGAACAGAATACTTGAAGCTGTGATCCTCCTCAAGGATCAATTCACGGAGGCCATCAACATTAGGCACACACAACCTTCCATGCATCCTCAAAACGCCATCATCTCCAACTATAACCTGCCTGGAACCCCCGTGCCGAACCGTGTCCCTAAGGACCACCAAATGTGGGTCATCATCTTGCCGCTCTCGGATGCGATCAATTAGAGAGGACCGAGCGATAGTACAAGCTAGGACACTTCTGGGCGAAATATCCAACCTCATGAACTGATTAGCCAAAGTCTGAATCTCTGAAGCCTACTGTCTCTTGCCAACTGTAATATACGCAAGACTGCCCATACTCATCGTTTTTCTACTCAATGCATCGGCCACCATATTGGCCTTCCCCGGGTGATACAATATAGTGACATCATAATCTTTTAACAACTCTAACCACCTCCGCTGCCTCAAATTTACATCTTTCTACTTGAATAAGTACTGGAGGCTGCGATGGTCAGTAAAAATCTCACACGACACGCCTTAAAGATAATGCCTCCAATTTTCAAAGCATAAACAATAGTTGCTAACTCTAAATCATGAACAGGGTAATTCTTCTCATGGACTTTCAACTGACGAGACGCATACGCAATCACCCTGCCATCCTGCATCAACACTGATCCAAGGCCAAAACTCGAGAAGCATCACAATACACCGTGAAAGAACCCAAATCTGATGGTAACACCAACACCGGTGCTGAAATCAAGGTTGTCTTGACCTTCTGAAAGCTCGCCTCGCACTCATATGACCATTTAAATGGGGAACCTTTCTCAGTCAATTTGGTCATTGGGGCTGCTATGGATAAGAACCCTTCCACAAAATGACGGTAATAACCCGCCAAACCCAAGAAACTCCTAATCTCCGTAGTTGTAGAGGGTCTAGGCCAGTTCTTGATTATCTCAATTTCCTTAATAGTTGTTCATACTTCATAGTCAGTTACAAAATTATCGATTAGCTTCACGTCAACAATAGAAAGTATCCTTTCAACACTTCACATTACCGATAACGAGATACGATGTTTGAAGACCTCGTAATTATATACCTGAATTAACGTGTCTCATTTAACTCCATATGGGCGGGCACCTACCTTGTAGGTTGAAGCTCAATAATTATAACACAAATTTGGCAAATTATGCACATATAGTTAATTAAGTAATTAATTCATTTATTTTATTATTATTATTATTATTATTATTATTATTTTATACATAAAGTTTTTTGGAGTAACCCTAACAGGCATGACTTCTTATTAGTATTCTTGTACAAATTTCAAATTTCACAATGGAGAATTTAAACACAAGAATTTCTATCACAAGGATCTCATCCTTAGATACTTCCACTGCGGCTCGTAGCCCATTTTAAATATACCAAATCATATTAACACACGAGGATCTCGTCCTCAATTCTGAATCACAAGTAATATGCATATCGCCACTCGAAACCTTCCTTTCCTTCCTTTAAATATTTTATGTTAAACAAAATTACAACATGTAATGATAGACACAGTTATCTCCATAGACTTTCTCAATGCAAGTATTCATATTTGTAGATTTTAGAGTTACGAAACTCACCCGATAAAGGAGCATATTAGAAGAATTTTATTAGATACGCATAACCGAATTAAGTTCAGGAATCATCACTTTATAATAATTAGAGATTGTTCTAGTAATGGCACTATTTAATGTAACGACCTTATCCATACCATAGAAAATATATCAACAGGCTAGGTCTCCACCTCTAGGAATCTGACCTTCACTTTCAACATTCCGACTCCTTTTTTCCTAGCTGGTCATGTAAGTTGAGTTGCAACTGCAATGGGGCATGTAACTTGAGTGCTCTGATGAAATTATTCGTCTGCTCATACCGAGTTTATACCAAATAACTTGGAATAACCGTTGTAGGAATCTCGTAGTGGTGGTGCATTAAAAGAACTCACTGAAGCACCCCAAGTAATCAGATATACCAACTGGGCTGGTCGGCTGCCCGAGCCCTTGCCGAAATAATTTGTTATTGCAAAGAAAAATCCACTGAATCTTTTAGAACCTCGAGACCTCTTAGTCTCCTTAGCTTCCTCTTTTCCTCATCCCGGGCACATTCTAACATCTAAGCAATTTCTACCACTAGTCGAAATGAAGTATCAACTTGCCCTGAGTCGTATAATTTTTTTTTTACAATCATAATTGAGTCCTTTAATGAGTCTGGGGACTCGCCCTCTGGCTATATGAACTGAAGTAGGAGTATGACGGCTATCTTATCGAACTTGATGGCATATTTTGACACCGTCATAGTGACCTGACGCAACCGTTCAAACCCTATGCGCCACGCATTATGGAGAGTCCGAGAACAAACTATTTCACAAGTATTTGTGAGAAATGAGTCAAGTAGTTGGTCTTGAAATGGCTGGTCTCCCTCTTCGTAGGCTTACGACAAACACCGACGGCCAATTTCTTCTTTTACTATGATGACTCAACACTGCTGAACTACCCCATTTATTCATATGCTCTTCGTTATTCTTTGGGGTTACTCTTATCATTATTGATGCACAATGATCCCAAAGGTAAGGCCCTATACAAACAATTCTTGACACGAACCATATAGTCTAGAAGCTTGTCAACCACTGTACTCCCTCTGGAGCACCCCAAAATTCGCAATCGTGACTTCTACGCTGAGTAGACCTTCTGTAGATTTAAAGTTGTTTGAATATATTCTTTGGTACTGAGGGTTATTAAGGAGGCATACATACCGAAATTCCCAGCTTTATCTCTTGCAAAATCTCCGGCCTTATACATTCCAAAACAAAATCGATATAACACATGGCCTCACAATCTATTCCTTGACAGTGGACTTCCCCACTTGGCACGAAGTCATAGGTCACAATGCCTGATAATCCACAATGTTAAACTTCACAGATCATATAAATCAACCCTGATGCTTTCAACTATTCCCTTGTTATGCAATACTGGAGTAGCTATAAATCCTTCTGGGATATGGACTAGTCCAACCTGTACCGACTGAGCTAGAACCTTCGCGTCTAGATTCATTTGAGACTGTACAATAGGTGTTGATGTTCGAGCTTTAGACTAAGCTTTACTTCTGTATCTTCCCTTGATCGTAGTTGTCATTGGGGCTTCATCTCTTGTCCAGTCATAGGCGTTTTGCGTGTTGTCAAGATTTGTGAGAGGACAAGAATATGCAAGTTCAATCATCAATGGAAGAATAAATTCGCACGATGGAGTAGAATAGAAGTGAAATTGTTCCTAACTTCATAGCCCCTGAGAGATAAGTACAGACGTCTCCGTACCGATCCTTCAGACTCTACCAAGTTTGTTCGTGAATTGTGAGACCTAGGCAACCTAGTGCTCTGATACCAACTTGTCACGACCCAAATTCCCAACCTTAGGGATCGTGATGGCGCCTAACACCACACTTGCTAGGCAAGCCAATGTTAGAGTTTTCTCAAGTATTTCCGTTAATTAATCACTTAAAAAGGATAGAACAATTTTAAAGTAAACTTGATCCAATGGATTTCAATAAATACTTCTGAATATAAAATAAAAAAATAAAAAAATAAGCCGATCCACGAACTAATTATATAAATAAATCTAGAACTACCCCAGAGTATGGTGTCACAATTCACGAACTACTAAAGAATACTACAAATAATGGGCTGAAAGAAATAGTGTAACTGTTCTGAATAATATAAAACAATATATGTAAAAATAGGAGAAGACTCTCGGAATCTGCGAACGCCGGCAGATGTACCTCGTGTCTCCAAATGAATAGGTAGTCGTCCTGAAATCCCCTAATGCTAACTAGTACTTGGATCTGGGCAAAAGAGCACAGAGTGTAGTATCAGTACAACCGACCCCATGTACTGAGTAAGTGCCGAGCCTAACCTCGGCGAAGTAGTGACGAGGCTAAAGTTGGGCTTTAACAATATTAAATAACAAAGCAGTAGAGAAGTCTAAACAAATAAATAAATAAACAAATAAATGCTGCAACAAATTTTCATAATTCAGCTGCCTTTTTCAGATCTCAGCTATAACCAATCCTTAAATAAATTTCCAAATTTCTAAACTTTAGCTTTAAATAAAATAAATAGTGCCAAAATATATAAAGAATAGTAAAATAAATATTTAAGCTTTTCAAACTTTATTTCTTTTTGAAAATCAGGAAAAAAATAATATAAATGTCCTCCCTTATCGCTCCTTATTGCGACGTGCAACCCGCTCCCACCTGTCCTCCCTTATTGCTCCTCCCTAAATATATCACCCTCATTACTCCTGTTGCGGCGTGCAACCCGATCCCACCTGTCCACCCTTATTACTCCTTGTTGCGGCATGCAACCCGCTCCCACTAGACATATCATATCAATTTATTCATAAATTTCACAATTCAAGCCAAGCGTTTCACAATATTATTGTCTCAATAATTATAAATAATAAATTTCATTTTTCTCATAACTTCATCAATATCCTCTCAACCATGAAACCAACAGGAACATAAGAATATCAATATTTATTTCGTAAAACAATGCCAAGCTCCTCAACCGTTTTATATCACAGGGGAGTCAATTCAAACAATCAATATTTTTCCAAAAATAGTCACAACAATATCTAACAACAAATTAATCTGGTCAAATAGTCATGGAAACAATAACGAACATATAACAAGTAAAACCATAATCAAATAAGTGAGGAACGGGAAGGGGATCATGTTCAACAGACAATTTGGGTGGTGCATAGGTACTCGTCACCTCACCTATACACCACACCCATGATTTTCACATAACAAACAAGTGGGGAGTCATATTCCCTCAAGCCAAAGTTAGACCAAACACTTATCTCAATTCCGCAGGCCACTCACTGCTCAATTATCGCTTTTCCTTTTGAATTCACCTCTAACTTGCTCGAATCTAATCGCAATTAACTTAATATCATTAACTAATACTAAAGGAACTTACTTTATTGAATAATATAATGTTTCCTAAGTTTTCTAAAAAAAAGAAGTGAAAACCCGACCCCGGACCCACTTGGTCTAAACTCGGGGTTCGGGCTAAATTACGTTTACCCATTCACCCACGAACCCAAATATGCTATTAGTTTTGAAATCTGACCTTAATTTGATATAAAAATTCAATTTTTACAAAACTCCCTAATTCTACCCAAATCCTAAATTTTTACCATAGAAATCCTTTGTTTTGCCTTAAAAGTGATACAAAATAGTAAGGAATTGAAATAACAAGGTTTGGAATTGATTACCTATGAATTGGGGATGAAGATTGTTGAAGAAAACTAGTTTTTAGGGCTGGAACCTCGAAAAATTGAAGAAGAAAAAGGTCTGCCCGTTTTTAATATATTTTCTGCCAGCTATGATACCTCGTTTCTCATATCAAACGATCCCTAAACTTGATTTTTATGTTTCCAATGGATTCCTTGTGAAATTATGGTCAAGTTAGGCTTTTTAATCACTCAATTTGGCTTTATAATGAAGGAGATATGTAGGTTTTAATATTTGCAATTAGTCAAGATTTTTAATACGCCGTCAGGGGTAATTTCGTCATTAACCTGAAAATCTGGCAACTTAGTAAAATGACCATAAAATCCTCATACGATGTCCAAATTCGATGATTCTTTTTGATACGGGTCCGTAATTACGATACGGATCTAATACTTCATTCAAATAAATCGGATCTCATTTGTTCAATATAATATTATTTATGCTTGAAGAAACGACGTCGAAGCATAAGAAAGAACGAGCGCAACACAACCCAAACCTATTTGAAACTCACCCGAGCCCTCGGGGCTCTAAACCAAACATGCACGCAAGTCTAGAAGCATCATACGGACTTGCTCGTACGATTAAATCATGAAAATAACATGTAAAACTATGAATTAAACCTCAAAACTCATTATTTTCCTCAAGAACACTTATAGTTCATAACCTTTCAATCGGATGTTCGAATCACGTCGAAAAGAACTCTGTTTTTCACCAAATTTCATAGGCAAGGCCTAAATATCATAACAAATCTTTACCAGCCTCCGAAACCAAAATACGGGCCCGATACCAATGACTTCAAACATTAATTCTTTTCTTTATTTCATAAATATTTCAGCAAAACAATTTCTTTCAAAAATTGATTTCTAAGGCTTGGGACCTCAGAATTCATTTTCGGGCATACGCCCGAGTCCCATATTTTACTGCGGACCTCCGGGATAGTCGGAACACTAATCCGGGTCCGTTTACTCAAAATGTTGACCAAAGTCAACTTTTATCAAATTTAAATTCTAAAAATCACTATTTCTCATATTTTCACATAAAAGCTTTCCGGTTTCACGCCCGGACTGCGCACGCAAATAGAGGTATTTAAAATTAATCTTTTTATGGCTAATAAGCCAAGAACAGAGTCTTAATTCATAAAATGACCTCTTGGGTCATCACAAAAAGGCGAATCGATGATTCTGGCATAAGTACTTCTTCATCAAGACCGAGCATCTAGTGGCGGATCCGACCGGGTTCCCCGAGCAATGGAACTATAATCGTAAGGATCTATGGTCACTTGTATTGTGTTTATTATTTCTTTTCTTTTCTTTTTTGTTCTTGACCCACTCACGGCTTCTCTGTTTTCAGCCGAGAAGCGTCCACCCTCTCTCGTTTTGATATTGAAGATTGGGTAGCTCACGTGTTACCCCACACCGTGGGAATTCACGACTGGGCGTCCTTTTACAAGCGCTTTGGACCCAAGACTTCGTCCTGTAAGTGTTATATTTAGCCTTTGGTTTATCGTCGTTCACTATTGTCCCCTGATGTATTCTTTTGGTGCTAGGCCGGCGAACTTCAAAGAAGGAGAAGGCTGCAGCACTTGCATTTTGCCAGGCGATTGCCTCGGCCGGGATGCAATTCACTCTAGCTGAGTCTGCACGAGGTTTGACTCAAGCTCCGCTGATGAGGGACTCCGCTGGGGTGTCTGAGCAGGAACCTCACCGGCAAAATCTACCTGAGGATCCTCCATTGGGCTGTTGCTCTAGGCTGAGCCCTGCCCCTGCCTCGTCCTCGTCCTCGGCCCCTCGTAGGAGCTGCAACTAGAGGATCGGGCTGCTGATCAGTAAATGAGGAAGCACATGTTCTCTCCATCTGCGAGAGAATAGAATAGAAACTCAATTAGCACTTAGAATTCAAATTGCACGACAGAGAAGAATAGATGTGAAGTTATTCCTAACTTTGCAGCCTCTAGGGGATAAGTACAGACGTCTCCGTACCGATCCCTCAGACTCTACCAAGTTTGTCCGTAAATTGTGAGACCTAGGCAACCTAGTGCTTTGATACCAACTTGTCACGACCCGAAATTCTCACCGTCGGGACCGTGATGGCACCTAACATTGAACCCGCTAGGCAAGCCAACGCAAATATTCGAATTTGTCATGTTTCTTTATTATTAAATAAGAACAAGTGAAATATAACTTTTCCTAAATAAGAGCATAAAATGAAAACAGACTAAAAATTTATAACTCAATCCACTGATTTTGCGGGTTCTCAAAATTACCAAACCCAGATCTTTGGAGTCACAATGTCATAGGCTATCTACGAATAATACATGTAAAGGTCTGAAAGAAGTAAATACATCAGTTTCTGAAGTACTAAAAACAGAAATAAAGAGGTGGAAGGGGACGAGGCCTGCGGACGCCGGCAGGACTACCTCGATGTCTCCGGGTGGACTGAAGGAAGCCTCATAGATCAATGTCCACAGGGTCCTGTACCGGGATCTGCACAACAAAAAGGTGTGCAGGTGTAGTATCAGTACAACCGACCCCATGTACCGTGTAAGTACCGAGCCTAACCTCAGTGAAGTAGTGACGAGGCTAGACACGACAATTAATACAACCTGTGCAATTCAACAATAATCGGAGAATAATAACTGCAAATAATCAACTAAGTACAAGGGGAAAAAGGAACATGCTGGGGGAAAGAGATATCAAATAACAGAAATAACGGAACAAGACGTCAGTTTAAATATCAAGGCAATTACAGGGAATAACAACACAGAGTAAAACAAGTACACGACATCACCCTTCGTATTTTTACTCTCATCCTCACCAAAACAAGTGCACGACATCACCCTTCGTGCTTTTACTCTCATCCTCACCAAAACAAGTGCACGGAATCACCTTCGTGCTTTTACTCTCGTTCTCACAATAAATAAATAAATAGAAAACAGCACGGCTTCACCCTTCGTGCTTTTAATATCATAGCATGGCACGACATTTCCCTTCGTGCTTTTAATATAATAACATGGCACGACATCACCCTTCGTGCTTTTACACTCTCATTCTCACAATGAATAATACACGGCATCACCCTTCGTGCTTTACACTCTTTCTCACCCAAACTATATCAAGAACAAAAGTTTGGTAAGGAAGAAATCAACAATATGAACCATAACAATAAATCACAACATCCCGGCTAGGGAACAACAGTAGAAATATCACTATCCCGGCAAGGGACACAACTATAACAAATCTCACTCAAGTACATAACTTAACAAAATATTCCTCAATCGAAACAAGTACTCAATAGTATTCACAACCAAGAACTTCCGTCAAATGAACAACCATCAAAGTGAAACTCAAGCTATAATGCAGCAAATATCAATGAAAATCATGTAATTCATACTATCCGACTCACAGGCATGCTTGACACCGACATATAGGTACTCGTCACCTCACCTATACGTTGAACATGGTATAAACACATGGCAAATAAGACTCAACACCTAATCCCTCAAGCTAAGGTTAGGCCAAACACTTACCTCGATCTCCATGATAAAAATCAAGCTTCAAGAACCGCATTTCCTTTTGAACTCGACTCCAAATCAATTGTATCTAGACATAATTGACTCAATAACATCAATAAAAGCTAAATAATTCAATTCCAATGCTTAATTATAGACTTTCTAACATTCTTTCCAAAAATCCAAAAATCGACCCCGGGCCCGCTTGGTCAAAACACGAGGTTCGGACCAAAACACGATCACCCATTCATCCACGAGCCCGAATATGTAATTAGTTTCGAAATCCGACTCCAAAACAAGGTCTAATTTCCAATTAATCAAAAAGCCCTAACTCTACCGAAATCCCTAATTTTCTACCCTTAAAATCATGTTTTAGGCCTAGAAATCTAATGGGTGTTGATAAATATTGAAGGAAATGAGTCTAAGATTACATACCTATGAAGTTGTGATGAAATCCCTCTTCAAAAAATCGCCCAAGTTGGAGTTTAGATGAAAGAGATATGAAATTTTGAAATAAATCCCGAAATGGGTCTGTTTTGATAACTGGCATCAGACCTTCTTCGCAATCGCGAAGGGTCTGCTGCGTTCGTTGTGCTTTGGCTCGAATCGCCTATGCGTTCGCGATTCCTTCCACGTAAGGCACGCCCCCAGGCCTTTGCGTTAGCGACCCTATGGGCGCGTTCGCGTAGAAGAATGACACTTCCCTCCCCCAGGTTCCTTCATGCTACACGTTCGCGTATGGCCCATCGCGTTCGTGTAGAGCATTATCCCCGAAGCTCCGCGTTCGCGACCAAGGCCCTGCGTTCGCGTAGGTAAAATTCTTCCCCAGTCCATCTTGTACATCGTGATCGCATGAATTGCACCGCGATCGCGAAGGTCAAAGACCTGGACACCAGATACAACACTTAGACACAAGATTTTCTTAAGTTAAAACACCCCGACGCCTACCCGAAATTCACCCGAGCCCTCGGGGCTCCAAACCAAATATGCACACAACCTCAAAAATATCCTACGGACTTATTCGTGCGATCAAATCGCCAAAATAACATCATAAACAACGAATTAAACCCCAAAATCAATGAAAATTTCCAAAACTTCTAAAACATCAAACTTTGCATTTACGGGTCCGAATCACGTCAAATGACTTCCGTTTCTTACCAAACTTTACAGACATGTCATAAATATTATATCAAACCTGTACCGAGCTCCGGAACCATAATACGGGTCCGATACCACAGATTTCACATATAATTAAGCTTTCAAAAGTCCTTTATATTTTCAGAAAATAATTTCTTTCAAAATTCATTTCTCAGGCTTGGGACCTCGGAATTCCATTCCGGGCATACGCCGAAGTCCCATATTTTACTACGGACCCTCCGGGACCGTCAAATCACGGGTCCGGTCCCATTTACCATAAATGTTGATAGAAGTCAACTTTATGCAAATTCCAAAATAAAATTATTATTTTCCTCAATTTTTCACATAAAGGCTTCCCAGCTACACTCCCGGGCTGTGCATGCAAATCGAGGTGATATAGAAGGAGGTTTTCATGACCTCGGAACACAGAATTAACTAGAAATACACGGGATGACCTTTTGGGTCATCATAAAGACTCGGCAACAGTTTTTGCACTTTACTTTGTGAACTTATTCATTTTCTTTTACCACCTCAAAGTGTTCACAAATATATGAGCGCACTCTAGAATCGTGGGGCATGATTTAACTTGAATTGAGAATTTGAGTTTGAGAAATGAGAGATGAGTGGTGAAATAAAGAAGAGGGGGGGTGTATTTATAGTTTTTCAAAGGGCTAAATAAGTAATTACTAAAAGTGTTAAGTTTTTAAACAAAATTGCCCCAAAAGGGTTATTCTTGCAAAATATCCGTTGGGCAACGGTCAAATTTGAAGGGCGACGGTCATATCACCTTTTTTTTTAAAAACATTCAAATTTCTAGCCGTTAAACTAGTTCCGGCTGGTCCGGGTCGGGCTGGTTAACCGGTTCAATAGTAATTTTTGTTGATCGGTCCGATTAACTGGATCTTTTAGGTGCACGGACCAACCCACCTAACCCCTCTAACCCATCCCACCCGGCCCTCTAACTACCGATCCGGATCGGTACGGGTTACAACCGATTTGGACCGGTCCGAAAATGGATCAACTCAACCCGTTTGACAGGCTTAGCCAACACCATTAACGGACTGTTAGAATCGTAAATTGGTTTATTTTTCCTTTTTCAATTTTAACGGACGGTTAGAATTCAAAAATTTATTATGCTTCCTATGTTAATTGGCTCTCTAACTCTTTCATGATTTTCTTCTCCCTTAATTAAATAATAATTAAAATTTCTAAAAGTTTGGAGTGGAATCAAAAAGTCCGTTCAAATGAGCATTTTTTAGTAGAACTTTAATTGGAAAAGTGAAGAAAAGGAAACAAAAGAAAGTTCAAAATAAACTGTAGTTGTTCCGCAAAATTAGGGCACAACGAGATAGAGCAGAGCACCATCTTCAGCCAAATTGAAGATGACGAGAATTCCTCTGCTGCGTTACTCTTCCAATGGTATTTCCTTTGCTATTTCTCGTTCTCGTTCGGCATTTACGACCAGATATTATTCTTCATTTCATAGCAATATTGAGAATGTCAAGTGTTTAGATGATGCTCTGACTCTCTTTCGTCGAATGGTCAGAACTAAGCCTCTTCCTTCTGTTTTTAGATTCTCGAAATTATTAAAGATTATGGTAAATATGAAGCATTACTCTTCTGTTCTTTCCCTTTTTCGACAAATGCTGAAATTGGGTATCCCAATTGATGGTTTCATCTTGAGTATCGCGATCAACAATTATTGCCTAATGCATCGATCTGACTGCGGATTTTCGGTGTTAGCCATTTACTTGAAGAGTGGCTTTCCATTTAATGTTGTCACGTTTAGCACCTTACTAAGGGGACTCTTTGCCGAAAGTAAGATTAAAGATGCAGTTAACTTGTTCAAAAAGTTGGTGCGAGAGAATATTTGTGAGCCTGATGAAGTCATGTATTCAATTGTCATGAATGGGCTTAGTAAAAGAGGTCATACTCAAAAAACTTTGGATTTGCTTAGGGTAATGGAACAAGGAAGCACTAAGCCCAATGAATACATCTATAGCATTGTTATAGATGCCCTATGCAAAGATAGAATGTTAGATGCTGCAATTAGCCTTTTTGAAGAGATGAAACAAAAAGGCATTCCTCCGAACGTTGTCACTTATAATTCATTGATTGATGGTCTTAGTAAGTTTGGTAAGTGGGAAAAGGTTAAGAATTTGTTCTTAGAAATGGTAAATATTAATATTTATCCCGATGTTTGCACCTTCAACATAGTGATAGATGGACTATGCAAAGAAGGGAAAGTTGAAGATGCTGAGGAGGTATTCGGACACATGATTGGAAAAGGTGTAGAGCCAGATGCGGTCACCTACAATGTGATAATTGATGGATATTGCTTGCGCAGCCAAATGGATAGAGCAAGGAGAATTTTTGATTGCATGATAGATAAGAGCATTGAGCCTCCCATTATTAGCTATAACATATTAATTAATGGATACTGTAGGAAAAAGAAATTGGATGAAGCCATGCAATTGTTTCGTGTAATTTGTCAAAATGGACCGAAACCTAATATTGTCACATACAATATTATCTTGCAAGGTCTATTTGAAGTTGGAAGAACTGACTTTGCCGATAAAGTTTTTGCTGAGATGCACTAATGTATGCACTAATGGCATTTTGCTTGGTGGTTATTTTCTGAATGGGCTTGTTGAGAAAGCTTTATTGCTTTTTCATGAGTTGGAAAGAAAGAAAGAATATATTGATATTGAACTTTATGGTATTGTAATTGACGGTTTATGTAGAAATGGTAAGGTCGATGAAGCTCGTGCTATTTTTGAGAAGCTTTCTTTAATTGGATTGTCTCCCAATGTGATTACATACACAATAATAATTAGTGGATTTTGTCTAGAAGGGTTGTTAGATGAAGCTAAAGGTATGTTAAGAAAAATGGAGGAGAATGGTCATTCGCCAAACGATGTCACTTACAATATTATTGTGCGAGGATTTCTCAAGTTTGGCAAAACTACTGAAATGATAACTTTTTCGAAGGAAATGACTGGAAGGGGCTTCTCATTTGATGCAAGTACAGTAGAGTTACTAATAGACGCTATAGCGAAGGATTCTTCTTTGCTTAACATGATACCACAATTTCACTTGGGAAATAAGAACTGATATTTATTTCACTTGATTTATTCAGCTACAGTTACCACTATGATGCAATTTCCTTTTACCTCTGCGAATAAATCATATCTAGTCGAATTGCGGAAGTTGAAACAATGGCAACTAGAACATTTCTTGAGCTTTCCAAGCAAGGTTATTGAAGAGGTACATCAGTTCTAATAATTTGATTGTTATGACACTCTACTTTATCTTGGAAATCATATTTTTTGCATAAGCGATTCTGGTTTCCTCATGTGTACACATTATAAGTCCAAGAATAGCATTTTCAGTGGTAAAAGTCTTGTTTTGAAGATGGACGGAACTGATTTGTTTTGAAAACGTAGAAATCTGTTTGCAGCTGTAATTTTTTTGTTTCTTTATTTCAGACTATGAATTTTAACTATTAAGTTTAAATTATGATAGCTTTCATCTAGTTAGACTTTTTTTACTTGCCTGATAGTCACTATCACAATGATCTTATGAGCAAGACCTTAGGCTGCTATTGTAAACAAATCTGTCTAAATCCAAAAAGATGGTGTTGATAGGCAAAATGCCAGGAGGAATTCAAGCAATCATTTTTCATGGAAATGTACTCAAGAACGCTGTTCTACGACTACTGATTCCAGCAATGCAGCCACTTATGTTTTCACGTCATGACTCGACTTCAGCTGCGTTGTATGGAAGGACATGGTCTTCGAAAGTACGACAATATCTGACATTTTGAAAGATGATGTTGTGCACAACAGATGATACTATGTTATGATCTGTGCAGCGGGTTAATTTACATTTTTGTATTTATACGCACGCTTATGTAATGTTGCTTCTGTTTGTGAGAATTTGAGATAACTGATTGTTTGCTTCAATGCAGAAGACAAACCGTATTGTTGGAGCCTTTTGGTGGTTTTGGAAACTGGGGAAAAGAAATCAATTGCTGGAATTATTAGAGAAAGAGGTGATACCTCTTTGCTTTTTTGTACTAATTTTGAATTTTGAACTATGATCATGCTTCCATGTGTAGCTTCGTCATGGTTTAAGATATTTTGTTGTCTATGAAATATTGAATCCTTCACATGAACTGTGGTAGTTATATGTGTTAGTGAGATTAGCTAATCACTAATTTGTAGGTAGGGTGAGTGGGATTAGACAAGTTTAAGGAACATAATATTTCTGAAAGATTAATGTGATGTCTAACGGTATTGCAAGAAGGGGATTGAAAGATTATAAGCAACTTCATATATGTGAAATTTGTTCTTTCTTTCCAGTAGTTGTCCAGTAATTTTAAGAGCTGGATAGAACGGGGAGGTGTTTTGTGTTATTGGGGAAGTTCTTCGTTTAAGGTAGTATTTTTCTTCTTTGTCCACTGGGCTTTGGTTCAGTATTAAGAGCGCACGTCACGTGTTCGAACCTTACCGCAACAAAACTTTGGTATTTAAGTGAAAAAAGGTAGAGGAGCGAGTCATTTTCCACCAAGTTTCAAACCGTGCATTAGCTGACCCTCGGGGATTTCCCGATTATTAAAAAAAAAGTAGGTTTTTCTTCTTTTACGTGTTTCTAATCATCTTTGCCATTTTTTGTGACAGATTCACGCTCATGCAATTCAACCTTCAATGACATGAGTTGTTCCATATGGACTCCGAAATATTGTTGGTCTTTTGAGACAATTTCCTTTCATATGATTTTAGGTCTATTTCGTTTGATTTTAAACAACTTTAATTTCCATTATATTCCGTATGCAGATTGGTGCATTTGGAAGTATGTAACACATGACAACCATTTCAGACACATTCTCATTTGAACTTTTACTAATATTTTTGTGTCTTCCAAATAAACATACATCTCCACAGTGTCCGCTGGTGCTGAAAAGGTTACTGCATCTTATGAGTACTTCAGTGGAATTGTTGTGCCATTTGCCTCGAAAACTAAACTATCAGCGGCAACGACACAATCCTGTTTCTCTACTGTCTCCGTGCGAGGAAGACTGCAGAAACCAAAAGTTACCTCCTTTGTAACAGGGTCAGAGTGTACCAATCCATTACAGATGTCTTCCCCACGGGTACTATTGTGCTTCCTATTTGTGATAATACTTAGCTGTGAGCTTGAGGTTAGCCAGTGAGAAGTATAGCTAATTATGTATTACAGTCAGTGTTGTCAAAAGCTCATTTAAGGTGCGCTTAAGCCTTGAAGCTCAGGAAAGCTCAAGGAGCGCGCTTCACCTCACTGAAGTTGTGCTTCAGTGTAAGGCAAGGCACTAAAGTGTGCTCCTCATTGCCCATGGGTTCTCTCTTGAATCATGTGGCACCGAACAACAACTATAACTTAACTTGCGGTTTAGCTAAACTTTTATATTTTTTCCTTCATTGCGCCTTTTTAACTAAAGCCCACACTTTAAGTGTGCTTAAAGCCCAAATGGACCTAGAGCACTTTTTAGAGCTTTTCGCGTTTGATAACATTGATTACAGTAGAGGCATGTTACTTATGTTTAAACTAAAACAAGGATGATTACAGTAACCATCTAATCCTTTATTAGTTATTCTATTCACAATCATAACTGGGATGAATTGCTAACATCCCAACAAAATTTCAGCTAAAGAAAGAGTAGTTTCAAATCTTAAGCTTCATTCACAGAGTTTTTCAGGTTGGCGATATAGAGATGGATACCAAGAACCAACAGAGCGACAAGAGTCATTTTCATTACTTGGCTTCTTGAGGTGAGTCTTGGGCCGTTGTGTGGTGTTGATAAGACGTTAGGTTCAAGCCCTACGCATTTCTATGATGACATGGGCATATTCTACCCAAGATATTTGAGTTGTAAGAAGTGGGGTTCCAAGTCCTGACGCACCACAAGGTTTAGAGTGATAAAATACTCAGACTCTTAACTCTTATAAAATTGTAAATCTAAATCCTACATATAGAGTGATTAACTTTTTGGTTTTTCGGTTTTTATTCTCTTAACGGCTTGTGTGGATGGTTGTTATGGTTTCATAATGTATCGTATCGTATCGTATTGTACTGTATGGTTTGATGAATACAATGTTTGGATAAATTGTATTGTTTGGCGTTGTTTCATGATATCATGCATCAACATATGAAGAATAAATTTACAATATTATAAAGAAAAATTATGATACGGGGTAAATTTATTATATAAAAAGGTAGGGTAAACGATAAAAGAAAATTATTTAATAATAGTGAAGGGTGAGATGAGAGAAAAAGACAAGATAACGACGCAATCACACTAAATTGAAACTCAAGTTTTCATTTTCTTTAGGTCTTAGTTTCTCATTCTTTTAATTATTTTCTTTTAACTAAAACGAAAATCCTTGAAATCATATTGATTACATAATGCTGTAAATAATTTAGTCCTTTTCAATCCCGTTGAAATTTTACTACTATGGTACGTTTCCTATACTGATCTTAGTTGCTGCAGAAAAGAAATATAATCTTGAGGATATAAATTATTGTAGGCTAATTCGTGTTTAACGACTAATCTAATGCTCACTTGTGTCATCAAATTTTTTGATATATACAATATTCCAAAAATTATATTATCCAAATAAATAAGGTTCTTTCTCTCAAAGAATCACATCATTTTTTTCATGTTTAGTTTTTATTTCGAATTTTCAATTCAAACCACCTCAAAACTTCACAAAATCATCCCGAAACTGATATTCAAGCTCCATAAGACGTACATAATATATTCTAATAACACCCACTCAAAAGAAAATAAAAATTTGACCTTTTTTTGCTACAAATAGCTAATTGGCTAATATTAGTAATATCTTATGAATTGACCAATTTTTATAATGAGCTACTTATAAATGGACATAGCTGTTAATTTCCCTAAAAAATATGATACATGTTTTCACACTAGATGGGATTAGCCCGTACAAGCACGGGCAACACTTCATATATCATTTGATATACAGTTAAAATTTAAAATAAAAACCATATCAATGCGCTCGAGAAAATCGAAGAAATGGCGTGGGGTAGACACTATTTAAGGTGATATTTATTTTTATCCAGTAATTCTAGTGTTGAGCAAAAATAGCCACTACTTTATTAAAATTAATATGAGAAGACATTTTTACCCTTTCTTCCATTACATTTTTACTATATAAAATCCGGGTATACCAGTAATGGAGATAATGTCTAGCCACTGTTTAATTTCCTTCCTCCATACTCACCAGTTATGCGTATTGGAATAGTGCTCCAGACGTGGTATAATGTTTTTAATGTTGCCATTACTCTCTTTTTGAAAGAAAGCTTTTATTTGGGTTCCAAATTAAAAGGTCTGGTGCTTGGGTTAATGTAACAGAAAGATGTTATTGGGTTACACAAAATGCATAGCAGAAGACATAAAAGAGTCATGGTTTTGGTAGGTACTCTGAGAAACTCTTGAATAAGCACTATGATTGTTCAAAGATTAACGTGCTAGTTTTGTTGCTAGTTAAAACTTAAGGATAATGGGTACTTAACTTTGAATTCCAAGTTCAAAAGTTAAGGACATTTGGTCTTTAACTTTGAGTTACAAGTTAAAAAGTTAAGGACACTTGGTCCTTAACTTTGAGTTACAAGTTAAAAAGTTAATGACACTTGGACCCGAACTTTGACTTACAAGTTCAAGAGTTAAGGACACTTGGTCCTTAACTTTGAAAATTCCAAGTTCAAAAGCTAAAGACACTCGGTCCTGAACTTAGACTTACAAGTTCAAAAGTTAAGGACACTTAATCCTGAACTTAGACTAACAAGTTCAAAAGTTAAGGACACACAATCCTTAACTTATAGTTACAAGATCAAAAGTTAAGGACAAGAGGTCCTTAACTTTGACAAGTTTAAAAGTTAAGAATATTTGGTCCTGAAGTTTGAGTTCCAAGTTCAAAAGGTAAGGTAGTCCTGAAGTCCTGGACTTAGAGTTCCAAGTTCAAAATTTAAGGACATGTAGTCCTGAAGTCCTGAAGTTAAGTTCAAAAGTTAAGGACATGAGCAGAATGGTATTTTCGGCCAGGGCAGTTAAAGTTAATTAAAGCAGTGGCTAAAGACTAAAGACATTATAAACAATGGCTTAAACGTAAATACATGTGTTATTAGTGGCTAACCGTGCATTTCCCCCGAGAAAATCATTGTCGATCCTAGTTCTCAAAATGACACTGTTGTCTCTTTGGAACTTTCAAAAATCGGAAAGGAGCAAGGGTGTGTTTAGTACGAAGGAAAATATTTTTCGGAAAATGTTTTTCAATTTTCTCATATTTGGTTGACTTAAATATTTTGAAAAGATTTTCCTTATCAACTCATTTTCCTCTATTTCCTTATCATGAGAAGGGAAAATATTTTTCAAAACTCTTTCTCAAGCTTCCCACTCTATTCCATACCCTCACCAATCCACCCCACACCCCCACACCCATGACCCACCCACCTAACTCCCACCCCATGCCCTCTCTCCAAAAATATTTTTTTCCATCACCACCCACCCTACTACCCCATCCACCCTCAGCCCCACCCCCACCTCGTAAAAAAAAATTTAATTTTTTTTTTGTAATTTCAAAAAAAAAATTCGGTTTTTCTACACCCCCCCCCCTCCCCGGGAAAAAAAATATTTTTTGATATATTTTCAATTTTTCTTTTATCATTTTTCGGTTTACAGGTTCGAAATTTTACAAGTTTCAAAGTTATGAGTTCAGAGGTTTATGTGTTTTTAAGTTTACGGGTTTAGAAATTATAAAGTTTACGAGTTCGAAATTTCGCGATTTTGAAAGTTTTGCGGTTCAGAAGTTTATGAAATTTGTGGGTTCGGAAGGTTGTTGGTTCGAAAGTTTATGGCTTCATGTTTATTGTATCAAAATAATTTATGAATACTCTTGAGAGAATATTTACCTTAATTTACGTACCAAACACCAGAAAATGAATAACATTATTATTTGTTTTCCAAGAAAGTATTTTCTTGAAAAACATTTTCCGTTATACCAAACACACCCCAAATGTCAAGAATTTTTGCTAAGCTCCATGAAGGTAGAGTACCTAGTACCTACAAATATTGAGTTTGTGATACTTTGAGAGTAAGTTAATTACGAAAAAAATAATATATGTTCATTCTCAATTATTTATGACTTTCGTTTAAATTTTATGCTAGAGGGGAAATAGGATTTGATATAATGATTGCATTCCTAAAGTAACTTTATCTATGATATAATTTGGATATCGAAAAATGATAGTACCAGAATTTCTAGTTATCACTAATTGATCTTGAGATACTTCGAACAAAAAATACTAATATGATTTTTGATCGAGTTGTTATATGGTGTTAAGCCATCACACACTTGAGAGTGTACAGTTTTAGAAAGAAGCACAGAACATAACGTTAATAAACTTTTATATAGATATTAATACATGCATCATACATATGTAGTGCAACTCACTTAACAATTACAGAAGTGGAATATTTTATAGGCATTGAACTCTTGATAGACTTAGCATTGGCACACTTAGCCGACACTTCATGTTGCTATTCATGTCATCTTGAAGTTTTTCGATCTTTGTTTGCATCTCCTCCGTTATAACAGTAATTTCTTGTTTGTCAAGTCTAGGGTGTGAAGGCGATTGATCCTTGCTTTACGATTTTACTCCCACCTGCAGAAACAATTGAAATATTGAAATTAATAGGTATATCAACACACAAAGTAATAAATGTTAAGACCAAAATCATAAAGAAATATGTGAAAATTCTGTAAGGCTAAAGATAACTATCTCGACTTACGATTATTCAGTTCGAGAAAAATATCAAGTAGAGTTTGTCCCAAGGATGAACAACTCAGCTTATACGTAGTTGTTTGTGTTCCCCCAAATCCAAACAGGACCTCAAAGAAATCAACAGAGGAGTTGATTTTGTTTGTATACAGGATGGGCGCGTTTATAATAACATTATGGATGGAAGTGATGATGATAGAAATAACAGGGATCCTGAAGGAGGTTGGAGAAACAAGTATCCCATAAATTATACACGAGTTTAACGACTGAAACAGTAGTAAGCATTACAATCATATCTTAAATCAGTATAGAATTACACTTGATTTTTTTAGTTAAGAGTATGATCAGAGCGAAGAAAGACTGTATTGGCTGAGGTATGGTCCTACCTTCTGATGAATTGCCAGGATTAACAATATAACCTTAATGCTCAACCAAAATGGAAGAGCAAAAGCAATTAATCCAAAGAAACACAAAAAAATTAAGTGTGGGAAGGCCATGCGCAATAAATATAAAATTAGGAAAGAAACAAGCAGACTTAAATAAGCTAGGCATAAATACAAATATGAGGAAGTAAACCTGAAAACTTAAAAGCTAGACTCACTTATAGACTTAGTCTAACATTTGGAAGGGATAGTTAACATATTGTATATACAATGGTACCAAAACATTAAGCAACAACAAAAACTCTTATAGTTTTCTTTAGGAACAGAGGATTTATAAGGTTCATTCTTGAACACGTGAGGACTAAAAGTGAAAACAGAAACTGCATTTATAAGCCAAATGTGGAAATAATACAAATAAAGAGGGCCCAACTGTCAACTAGGGAATTTACAAGGCTAACAAGTTCCCTGTATATCTACTATTGCAGTTATTCCTTTTACAGAGGAAATGAGCAAAGTAATCAAACTCCAGGAGAAGCTTTTACAGCGGAAGTATGGGTTTAATGTTATGGATGCCGTGGTGTTAAGCCTCCAATTATGGATGTCACAAATGACTGTTTTCTTTTGCTGGAAGGCTTTTTGGCTTTAGCAGGGGTATTCTCAGCTTCTATGGCTGGCAATTCCTTATCTCTATGAACTGCTGAAGTTATAAGTTTTGGCTTTTAACATGAAGAATGGCATTTTCAAACTTCGAATTGACTTTGCTTTTGTCACAATTTTCTGCAACAGGAAAGTCCTGAATCCATTGTCCACTGATCTTCAGAATTCGTGTTCTGGTCAGTTGAACCCTTAGCTGTTCCTTCTTGAAACCTGACAAATTTCAGTCTTTTCAGTGCTTTATCATATATGAACTCAACATTCGGCTGTGATGTCGATACTCAGATGATATAAGACATGAAAATAAGTTACTGTGATATGTGACGTTTTCATTCGATTATTAACATTTTGTTTGGAGAATGTTGACATTATACTGAGCATAGTGCAAAAAATCTCATCCAGCAGTTTAGCAAAATTTTTGTTTCAAAGAGTCCCTGTAATTTCTTTTTATGTTGTAATATAGTTGCAGGTGCACTAGACAGATTCATACTTTATACTATATTTTTATTTTTTTATAAATAAATGCTAAAAAGTATGTGTACGTTAAGAGGTGCATCCACTGCTTTTAAATTCTGATCAATCATTTATAATTTACTCCCCTTCTAGAAAAAAGACAAATGTATTGCATACATCATGTTGGTGGGAGGAGGTAGAGAACAGATAATCAACAACTATGCCTCAGTTTCAAGCAAGTTGGAGTCGGCTATGCGAGTTCTCACTCTGTGTGATAAAAGAACACCAGAAAGATTAAGGTGAAGAGGGTCAGAGTGTTGCTCTTATACCTACCAGAAGGAGGGCGAGTCCATTGTACCTTAATCCTTGAAATATTGGCCTCAAAACGGGACAGTAAAGGCTATTTGAAGTTGGAAGAACTGACATTGTGCAAAAATTCTTTGCTGATATGCTTTCTATGGGGATCATACTCGATTTGTGCACTAATCGCATTTTGCTCCGTGGTTACTTTCTGAATGGACTTGTTGAAAAAGCTATGTCTCTATTTCATGAGTTGGAAAAAAAGAGACAAGATGTTGATATTGAACTTTACAGTATTGTAATTGACGGATTGTGTAGAAATGGTAAGCTCAACGAAGCTCGTGCTGTATTTGAGATGCTTTCTTTAATTGGAATGTCTCCTAATTTGATAACTTACAATATGATAATTAACGGATTTTGTCTAGAAGGGTTGTTAGATGAAGCTAAAGATATGCTAAAAAAAATGGAGGATAATGGTTGTTCTCCAGATAATGCCACTTACAATATTATTGTTCGAGGATTTCTCAAGTTTCGCACAACTAGTGAAATGACAACTCTTTTGAAGGAAATGACTGGAAGGGGCTTCTCATTTGATGAAGCTACAACAAAGTTACTTATACACCTTATCGCCGAGGATCCTTCTTTGCTTAACATGATACCACAGTTTCACTCACTCAACAACAATAAACCCAGTGAATTCGCACAAGTGAGATGATATCACACTTTCCCTCCGGAAGTAAAAAGTGAATATTTATATCACTTGGTTTATTCAGCTATATTTTATCACTATGGTGTAATTTCCTTTTACCTCTGCAAAGGAAATCGCATCTAATGGAAATGCAGAAGCTGAAAGAATCTCAGTTAGAACATCCAAGTAAGCCTATTGAGGAGGTACATCAGTTCTAATATTTGATTGTTATGCCACTCTACTTTATCTTGGAAATCATATTTTTATTTCAGTCTTAATATGAGAAATGATGCGAGTTATAAGTCTAGGAATAGCTTTTTTCTGTGGTGTTTAGTTGTCTTCAGGTGTTATCATTTTCTATCATTTTGAGAATCAATAACAGCTTCCTGTCAGATGAGAAGCTTCTTTCTACATGACAGAGTGAAGCATGGTGCTGGTATATTCTTCTCCAGGAAACAATACTCTTCTCCAACTTTAGAGCTAAGGAAACTTCGACTAGAATACAATGCAACTTTAGAGACTTTCAACTAGAATACAATGCGACTTTAGAGATAAAAAAACTTTTGCAGAATACAAGGCTAACAAGTTCCCTGTATATCTACTATTGCAGTTATTCCTTTTACAGAGGAAATGAGCAAAGTAATCAAACTCCAGGAGAAGCTTTTACAGCGGAAGTATGGGTTTAATGTTATGGATGCCGTGGTGTTAAGCCTCCAATTATGGATGTCACAAATGACTGTTTTCTGGTCTTCACTGGCACAAAGCATGAGCAAGCGCCCAATGAATGGAATGCTTACAGGCCATGTTACCATTTTAAACTGATATGGCCAACCGAGGTTTGTATTCTTAAGCTTCAACGCTTTTCTTTCCCCCCATTCGGCATCATACACATCTCTGTTGACTGATATTTTATCGCTTTTCAGATTTTAGACTTGTTATCAAATTGTTTTGGCTATTAACGATTGAGGTTGAAGATCTTGAGAAGGCTGCATTAATGTCAAGAGAGGATTTGCAATCAGATTAGGGCAAACAGAATTTCTCTTCAGCAATTGCAATCAGATGACGAGAATTTCTCTGCTTCGTTACTCTTCCAATGGTATTATTCCCTTTATCTCATTTTCTGCTATTTCACCTTCTGCTTCGCCAATTGCAATCAGATATTATTCTTCATCTCGTAGCAATATTGAGAATGTCAAGTGTTTAGATGATGCTCTGACTCTCTTTCGTCGGATGATCAGAACGCAGCCTCTTCCTTCTGTTTTTAGCTTCTCTAAATTATTGAAGACTATGGTAAATATGAAGCATTACTCTTCTGTTCTTTCCCTTTTTCGACAAACGCTGAAATCTGATATCCCAATTAGTGATTCCATCTTGAATATAGCAATTAACAATTATTGCCTAATGCATCGTTCTGACTGCGGATTTTCGGTGTTAGCCATTTACTTGAAGAGTGGCTTTCCATTTGATGTTATCACCTTTAGCACCTTACTAAGGGGACTCTTTGCGGAAAATAAGATAAAAGATGCAGTTAACTTGTTCAAAATGTTGGTGCGAGAGAAAATTTGTGAGCCTAATGAAGTCATGTATTCCATTGTCATGAATGGGCTTAGCAAGAGGGGTCATACTAAAAAAACTTTCGATTTGCTTAGGGTAATGGAACAAGGAAGCACTAAGCCTAACGCATACATCTATAGCATTGTTATAGATGCCCTATGCAAAGATAGAATGTTAGATGCTGCAATTAGCCTTTTCGAAGAGATGAAACAAAAAGGCATTCCTCCGGACGTTGTCACATATAATTCATTGATTGATGGTTTATGTAAGTTTGGCAATTGGGAAAAGGTTAGGAATTTGTTCTTAGAAATGGTAAATCTTAATATTTATCCCAATGTTTGCACCTTCAACATAGTGATAGATGGACTATGCAAAGAAGGGAAAGTTGAAGATGCTGAGGAGGTATTCGGACACATGATTGGAAAAGGTGTAGAGCCAGATGCGGTCACCTACAATGTGATAATTGATGGATATTGCTTGCGCAGCCAAATGGATAGAGCAAGGAGACTTTTTGATTCCATGGTTGATAAGAGCATTGAGCCTACCATTTTTAGCTATGACATATTAATAAATGGATACTGTAAGAAAAAGAAATTGGATGAGGCCATGCATTTGTTTCATGATATTTCTCGAAATGGATTGAAACCTAGCATTTTTACCTACACTTCTATCTTGCAATGTCTATTTGAAGTTGGAAGAACTGACATCGTGCAAAGATTCTTTGCTGATATGCTTTCTATAGGGCTCAGACCTAATTTATGCACTAATCGCATTTTGCTCCATGGTTATTTTCAGAATGGACTTTTTGAGAAAGCTATGTTGCTATTTCATGAGTTGGAAAAAAAGAGAGAAGATATTGATATTGAACTTTACAATGTTATTATTGACGGATTGTGCAAAAATGGTCAGCTGGACAAAGCTCGTGCTATTTTTGAGAAGCTTTCTTTGATTGGATTGTTTCCCGATGTGATCACATACACTACAATAATAAATGGACTATGTCTAGAAGGGTTGTTAGATGAAGCTAAAGATATGCTAAGAAAAATGGAGCACAATGGTTGTTTGCCAAACAACTGCACTTACAATGTTATTGTGCAAGGATTTCTCAAGTGTGGCAAAATTAGTGAAATGAACACTTTTTAAAAGGAAATGTGTGGAAGGGACTTCTCGTTTGATGCAAGTTCTGTAGAGTTACTAATAGACGTTTCAGCAAAGGATCCTTCTGTGCTTAACATGATACCACAGTTTCACTCGGGAAGTTAGAAGTAAATATTTATTTCACTTGTTATCAATATGATGTAATTTCCTTTTACCTTGGCCAAAGAAATCGCATCCAATGGAATGTCAGAAGGTGAAAGCACGACAATTAGAACATTGCTCAAGCTTTACAAGCTAGCTTATTTAAGAGGTACACCTGTTCTGGTTTTTAATTCTTTTGCCGCTCTGCTTTATGTTCAGAATCATATTTTATTGCACTCTTAATATGCGAGAAATAACTCGAGTTTCCTTATGTGTGCACCCTATGCATCTGGGATTATCATTTTCAGTGGTATTTAGTCATCTTCAGGTGTTATCATTTTCTTCTTTCTATGTTCCATGAGGGAGTGCAATGTGGTGCTGGCATGGGCCCTGGAGTGTCGATAGTGTCATTCACGTGCCACTCTTACTTTTTCATCCTTTTTATTCTTTTTGTTGCAGAGTAATACCAGCAATTACAAGAGTTTCCTGCAACAACTGGCGCAACATGAAGAACTTTGCTTGTCTGAATATAAAACAATCAGGATTGGCGAGTATCACATTCTTCTCAAGTGTAGAAATTGAAGGAGAAGTCTTTCATGGGGATGCTGCAAAGTCCAAGAAACAGGCAGAAGAAATGCTGCCAAGGTCGCTTATATAGCTTTAACAAAACGTTAGCTAATAGCTAATAATACCCTTCTTTACTTTCTTACTTTCTTTTGACATCTTGAGCCAAATGGATATAGCTAATAGCTAATACCCTTCTTTAATTTCTTGCATTCTTTTGACATCTTTTCCAATTTCAGACAACTGTTTCCCTCGGACTTGGAAGATGGAATCTCCAAAACTGAACCTTACATGGAAACTAAGGAAACTAAATCTCCAAAACAGTCCACATCTGCTGAAAAGGTTACTGAATCTATTGAGAAGTCACCTTCTTCAGTGGTACCATTGTGCGGAGGCGGACCCAGAATTTTTACGTTACGGGGGCTTTAAGTGTTCAGGATGCCAACTGCTTTAAATTTAACCATTTTCAAGGTATATATGTATATATATATACAGAATTTCGGCCGAAGTCTACAGGGTCCAGTGACCCCTTACCCATACACATGGGTCCGCCTTTGCCATTGTGGAATTTGATATCATGCTGCGAATAGTGAACTTTGTATTTGGAATGTACCTTCATCTTTTTTTTTTTCCTGAAAATATCTCATGTGGACAGAGTAGTAAAATTTCGTTCAAGTTAACTGTAATTTCTCATGTTCATAATTGATATTTCTTGAGGCAGATCTGATACAAGTATTGAGTGCATGTGCATCTACTGTCTCGAGGTCAGATTCTATCTGTGAAAAATATGGATTTATATGAGGTGGCCCCATTGCCTTTGGATCCGCCTTTGAGTTGCATCGCGTGGAAGATTAAGGAGAAGAGTGTCGAGAGGCGTTTTCCTGAACTAGCTCTGATGATGGCACAAAATATTCATATTCTTGAGTTGTCACAGCAGCTTCATCTCTCACTGAATTCATTTCCTTGCTTCTATTCTTACTTTATTATCTGGCTTCTGCTACTCTTTAAAAGAAACTGCTTCAAACTGAGTTTAACTTCTATGCACCGACAATATAAAATATTGAGTCACCAAATAATACTATAAAAATTCTTTTACAGTATTGAGTCACCAGATAATACTATAACTAATCGTCATGACTTGAAAAATAATATATGTTACTTGCTACACTAAGTTATCCCAAAATTTCAAAGAACCCAAATTTGTCCACTATCTTTTGGAATTAAATGAACCACACTAGAATAGAATGGATAAAGAAAGATTCATACAATTGACCCCAACTGGTTTGAAATCGAGCGCGGCATTTGATTGATTGATAGATGTCTACATACCCATTTAAGGGAAAAAATCAAGTACATATGCGTGTTAAATTTTAGGATCATATAAAGGAAAGATATAGCAAATATCAATTTGCCAGAACTCAGAAGCCTACATATTATTTCTTGGAGAAGAGTGTTCTCCCTGATTCTTGCACATAATAGTAAAACTGCTCTTGTAATTTCAAACAAGATTTATCGTTGGATCGACTATCTCACTTGGTGCTGGCCAACTGTGCGCGGAGAAGCTTAGCAGCGGCTACCATGTTGCTGAGAGCGGGATTAACTTCAGTGTACTTGCGCGTCTTGAGGCCACAATCAGGGTTAACCCAAAGGATGTTGGTATCAAGAACTGCAAGCATTTTGCTGATTCTGTCAGCAATTTCTTCTGCCGATGGAATCCTTGGCGAATGGATGTCGTATACTCCAGGGCCAATGCCAGCACCATACTTCACTCCTTCGCAGAAAACAGAAAGAAGCTTCTCGTCTGACCTGGAGTTCTCGATCGTGATCACGTCAGCGTCCATGTCGATAATTGAATGGATAATGTCATTGAAGTTTGAATAGCACATGTGGGTGTGAATCTGTCACAACAAATAGCAACAATGATCAGCATCATATAAAAGAAGAGAAAATTTTACATACCTTTTTTACTAATAAATCAGCAAGGCTAGCTGCAGTGGCGAAGCCAGAAATTTTCTTAAGGGTGTTCAAATTTAAAAGAAGTGAAAAATATTCCCGATAAAGGGTGTTCAATATATGTTATATACCTCTAAAACCTAATATTTTACCTATATACACAATGTAATTTTGCGGCGAAGGGTCTCTTGACAGGCTGTAGCTTCGCCCCCAGCTAGCTGGCGTATGGTGTGAAACTCGGTGGATAATAATCCACCCTTCTACCCTTCTCTACTTAAAAAAAAACCACGTTTTTTCCGCGGCAGGGTTTGAACTCATGACATGCACCTAACCTACACATCATGTGCTACGCTTTAACTACTGCAACAAAGCTCTGAGGTTAAGAAGAAAATTACTACCTAAAAGAAGAAAACTTCCCTAACAACACAAAACACCTCCCGGCTCTACCGAGCTCTTAGCTTTATCAGACAATTATTGGAAAGAAAGCACCAACTTCACACATGAGAATTTGCTTATGAGTTTTTCCATCCCCTTGTTGCAATACGGTTGGACTTCGAAAACATTATGTTCCTTAACCTTTTCTAATATTCTTATCCTTTTTCTTCCTGTTCTGTGAGTTAATGGGTGCATGAATTTCGGACGATAGTTTAGTAGGATAATACATAGACTATCCAAGATAGATATTTTGATGTAGGAAGATAACTTTTGAAGAAGAAGCTGGATTTAGATACTTTTGCACATAAAAAAGGCAGCCGGGTGCACTGAGCTCCCGTTATGTGCGGGTCTAGGGAAGGGCTGGAACCACAAGGGTCTATTATATGCAGCCTTACTCTGCATTTCTGCAAGAGGCTGTTTCCACGGCTCGAGAGCTCCTGGTCACATGGCAGCAACTTTACCAGTTACGTCAGGACACCCATTCATACTTATGCACACAGTTATAATTATATTTATACTGAAAACTTAGAGTGAATATGGACCTGTGTAGTGTCTTGAACACCACAGTTAGTTATCCTGAATGAATGTACAGCCCAGTTCAAGTAGAAAGCTTCCTCGGATTTTCTGAGAGGCAAACCCTCTCTCAAAGCAGCTTCATCAATCTGAATGACATTAATGCCAGCCTTTTCAAGATCTTCAACCTCATCCTTAATAGCCAAAGCAATTTGATAGCAAGTCTCAAACCTAAAAAAACAACAACAGATCAGTTAAATTAAAAGTGCGGTGGCAAAGAAAGATATGCTATTGTGTTCAAGCTTAAAAGTTCGAACCTCGGCTGGTCATCTCTAACAAAAGACCAGTTTAAAATAGTAACAGGACCGGTAAGCATTCCCTTCATCGGGCGCTTACTCATGCTTTGTGCCAGTGAAGACCAAAAGACAGTCATTGGTTTCGGGCGACTAACATCACCGTAGATAATTGGTGGCTTAACACAGCGGGATCCATATGATTGAACCCATCCATTGGCTGTAAAAGCAAAGCCAGATAATTGCTCCCCAAAATACTCAACCATATCGTTTCTCTGCATTTTGATGATGAGATTTAAGTGTTCTCAGCTTCTTTGACATAAGCATATAGACAATTACTTGACTTATATATCTCACCTCCGGCTCTCCATGCACAAGAACATCAATGTCTAGCTCTTCCTGGAGTTTGACTACTTTGCTGATTTCCTCTGTTATATACTTGACATATCCTTCCCCCGAGATCCTTCAATAGTCAGAGGAATTTTTTTTAGGGCCTTTCTTAAATTTTGACCCGTCGGCAGAAATTAATTGTGGGCGCTAGCCCAAATATACAGAACATATACACTAATTATGTATATAATATGTATATTATACTTAATATACAAAACACATACTTTTGCCCGCTATTATCTTTTACAGCAGCCCAAAAATTTAACATGCAGACATAAACCATAACAATATTAAAAAGAGAAACTGCACAAGTGGATAGCTAACTTGTTAGCCTTGTATTCTCGGCGAACTTTTCTTAGCTCTAACGTCTGAGGGAAAGAACCAATAGTAGTGGTTGGAAGAACAGGAAGATTCAGCTTCTTCTGTTGAGCTTCCAACCTTACACTGACATTTGTGGCTCGGCGATGATCAGAGCCCTTCAAAGAAGCAGCCTGAACATGAGATGCGAATTATGAGTCGATAATTCCAAACAGCTTAAACTATAATAAAATCGATATAAATTATAGAACACCTAAATATACTTACAGCCTTCTGAACAGCCTCGTTTGTCACTCTTGGAGAGGATTTTCTGGAAGTGCAAACCACAGCATTAGCAGAGAAAAACGCCTGCAGACAGAAATTTCGTTGTAAAATATGACCAATATTACGATTAAAAGATTCATTACTATTAAATCATATATGTTCTAGATCTATCTTTGCCTGATCCAGAATTAGAATAAATCTTCCATGTAGATGATTAACATAAATATCTGAAATACCTCGTCTGTTTGACCAGCCAATGCCTTTGCCAATGCATTGACTTCCACCAATTTTTGTGCAGCAAATGCAAGCCATGACTTAATTTCTTCATCCAACTTAGTCTCATTCACTAAATCAACTGCAGTGTGGAGAAGCGAGCAGGACGTGGAGACCACAAGCTTGTCTGAAGAAAAGAAATGCCCAAAAACGTCAATCATATGCTTCCAACAATGCACGTACTAAGATTTTGTTATATACAGTTGCAAAGATTTCACTAATTTCATTTATTTCCTTATTTCGAGATAAAGCAAAGAGCAAACCGAGGATTCACATTACTGGTACACGTCTAGAAATAAACATGCAGACCAAAAGCGTAGAAAGTCTTCCAAATTTGGACGACTAACGTTGTATAGATAAATGTGGTGATAACAAAGGATAATGGAATAACCAAACAGCTGAAATTGCTTGACTGCAATACTTCAAATTTTGAAACAGATATTTTGGTGCCTATTCTATGTCGTTAAATTCCCTAATGAAAAGCTAGAGAACAAAAAGGAAATTGTGCGGACTCAGATTTCACGATTCAACCTATAAAAGTGCAGTTATAACGAATTACCTTTTCCTACTATGTTCTCAAGAGCTTGCAAGGTGCTGAGAGAAGAAGCAAGATCATTAGCCCATATATTCCTCCCATCAACTACTCCGGCGAAAAGATACTTTTCCGAAGGAAAGCTGCTCTTGATCAAATCAAGAGTCTTTAATCCACGAACTAGATCAAACCCCAATGCAGTCACACCTTTTAAAGCGGTCATTGTTTTGAAAGCTTCAGCAGGAACATCGGCAAAGTATGTCTCGATGAGGACGTTTAAACCAGAAAGTGATGACTCTAATTCTGAGTAGGCATGAGAAAATGCCTGTAATTGATGAGAATCAAGATCTTTAACAAGAGTAGGCTCATCAAACTGAATCCAACTCGCACCAGCTTCCCTCAGTTCAGTTATGACTTCCCTAAATGAGCAGGCACGATATAAGACAGTTGTGGTGAATATTTTGAGATAGAAATACAAGAACAAATAATAAATGAGGGAAATTTGTTTGATCTTACTTGTAAACAGGAAGAATCCTGTCAATCAGTGAGAGAAGAGGAAACGACTTTTCAACACCTTTTGCTGCTTTTGATAACAGGAGGAAGGAAACTGGACCGACAAGGACAGGGACGGTGTCAACACCTAGCTGCAGAAACAAAAGGTTGAAACCAATATCAGCACACCAAATAATTCCTAAACATTCAGTTAACTGGAGGAACAAACTAAAACAACTGACATGTGGCTATCAGTTACACTAGGAAAATACGAGTCAATACCACATCAGGATGGTTTTCAATCAAGACAACAAAATAGGGGTTACTAAGTGCAATTCTACTCTGATACCTATAACAGTGATAAAAAAAGCGACCGCTTCATCGCTTTAAGCGAGAAGCGAAGCGGAGGGGAGGGGTAGGCGAAGCGACTCTGGTACAAAAAAGCGACTGCTTCTCTGTAAAAAGCGAGAAGCGGTGAAGCGAGCGAAGCGGAGGCTTTTTTATTAAAATACCCAACAACCCTATTTAATTAAAAACTTGGCATTTTATTTTAGTTTGGACTCTGTACTTCTTTGAAAGCAGCGACCAGCGAGAAACTAGGGTTCAGAAACAGCGACTTTCTTCAAGGCTCAAGCATAGATTTTCTTCTTCAAAGTAGGGTTCTTTTCTTCTTCAAGCAGCAACTTTCAATTGTTACCAGGTATGTTTCTGCACTTTTTATTTTCATTCTTCTTCTTCTTCTTTTTCTTTTTCTTTCTAAACGTCCAAAAAGCGCCAAAATGCTCGCGAATGTTTTTCAGAAAAATTCTGCCCAGTTCTGTCGAGTTTCTGCCCAATTTCTGCCCAATATTATATCCTTTATTCTTAGTTCTTATTGCCTTTCTTATGTGTTATGTAGTTGTTCTTTTAATGGCGCCAAAAGAAGATAGAAAAGACCCGGCTTGGGCTTACTCTGAAAGAGTTAACGAGACCAACAAGATGGCAATTAGATGTCTTTTTTGTGATAAGATTTCAAATGGAGGAATCCATCGTCAAAAAGCGCATCTAATTGGTGGTGATCCAAATGTCGCAGCTTGTACTAAAGTTCCGGGGCATGTGAAAGAAGAATTGAAAGCACACCTTCAAAAAAAGAAAGAGTTAAAGACTCAAATGATTCATGAACAAGAACTTCATAATCTTGATGATGATGATGAAACAGAAGAAGGTGACGATGCTTCATCGCTTCCACCAAGATCACAAAAGCGGGGAAGGATGCTTCCACCAATGTCTTCTAGTTGTGGATCTACCGGCAAGACCAAAGGTCCTATGATTGTTACTTCCCGCAAAAATCTAGAGATAAGGGAGGAAAAAGTGGTGATCCTCAAATTGATGCCAAAGCGATTTTGAGGGATCGTGCAGTTCCAATGTTTGCCCGGTGGATGTATGATGCAGGTCTTCATTTTAATTGTGTTAATTATACTGACACTTCTGCTGCTTTTATTGAGGCTGTAGGCCAATATGGTCCAGGAATGAAGCCTCCAACTTATTATGAAGTTAGAGGGCCATATCTAAAAAAAGAGGTGGCAGAGGTGAACAAAATCGTGGAGGAGCACAAAGTAGAATGGAACAATTTTGGTTGTTCCATTATGATGGTGGACGACGAGAAACGGGAAAATGATCATCAATATCTTGGTGAATTCTCCTAAGGGAAGCCTGTTTCTTGAGTCCGTTGATGCAAGTGACTCTTTGACTGATTCAACCAAAATGTACTCCTTGTTCAAGAGTACAATAGCCTCTATTGGAGCAGAAAATGTTGTTCAAGTTGTCACGGACTGTGAAAATGTTAAAACTGATGATTTGATGTCTGTTGGGTACCCGCATATCTATTGGACTCCGTGTGCAGCACATTCCATTAATTTGATCTTCGGTGACATTTTCAAGGAAAGACCCTTCAGTACTGTCTTTAATCAAGCAATTAGAGTGCATTCCTATATTGTTCAAAGGTCTTTGTTATTGAACATGATGAAGAGATTCACTAAACAAAGAAGCTTGGTGAAACCTGCAGAGACAAGATTTGCTACTGCTTTCTTGACTTTGCATAGGATGTATGAGCAAAAAAGCAATTTGAAGAAGTTGTTTGTTTCAGATGAGTACACTAGCAGTGCCTATGGAAGGGAAGCTCGAGGGAGAGAATCTGCAGACATTATACTTTCTCCTTCATTTTGGAACAATGTGGTTCATGCATTGAAGATTGACGGTCCTTTAGTTAAAGTGCTTCGTTTGGTGGATGGGGAGCAAAAGCCACCAATGGGCTACCTGTACGAAGCAATTGATAGGGCAGAGGAGGCTATTCAAGCCTCTTTTAGTGATAAAAGAAAATACAAGAGAGTCTTTGAAATCATAGATAAAAGGTGGGATAGCAAGCTTCATAGCCCTTTGCATGCAGCTGGACTTGTTTTGAACTCGAAACTGTTTTATGACAATGAAGAGAGGATTCTAGGAGATAATCCTTTGTGGAATGGATACTATGAATGTATTGAGAAGTTGATTCCTGAAAAATCCGTGCAAGATAAAATAACAGAGCAATTTAGTATTTATAGGTATGTTGAGCAACTTTTTGGAAAAAGCATGGCGATTAGACCAAGAAAGACGAAGTCACCAGCTGAGCGAGTGCTTATATGTTGTTTTATAGTTAATACGTTATTTCTTTATCAATAATATGTTTTGAAAATTTGTTCTACTTCTACAGTTAAATGTCGGAAGCAATATGGTCATTCCACTCCAGATTTACAAAAGTCTGCCATCAAGGTTCTAAGTCTAACATGTAGCTCATCCAGGTGTGAAAGGATTTGGAGCGTGTTTGAGCATGTAAGAACTAAGAAGAAAGATTTAGTATATTGAGATAATTAAATTATATCTCAATTGTCGTAATCTTACTAATTACTTATTATTTGCAGATTCATACCAAAAAAGAGGAACAAACTAACCTTAAAGCGTCTCAATGATTTAGTCTTCATTAAGTACAATAGAACATTGAGGCGTCGTTACAACGCTCGCAATGTAATTGATCCAATTAGTTTGGACAACATTGATGATGCTAATGAATGGCTAACTAGAGTCCCGGAAGATCATGCAGATGAAGAAGTATTTGAGGATACTTCTGATTTCACTTGGGGTGATGTTGCGGAGGCACGTGGAATTTGGGAGAGGATTTATGATTTGAGGGGGAGTACCTCAACTTCAAGTTCACATAGGACGGGAAAAGAAACAACTACTTTGTCCCTAGTTGATGAAGAAGAAGAAGAAGTTGAAGAAGATGACGAGCAATTTAATAATGATAGTGGAATACAAGAATTTGACAATCTTGTAGAAGAATAGGATGCTCATTTTGTGCTTTAATTGATGTTACTCTTTAGTTTTTTAATTGAAGTATTGAACATTTGCTTACAATTACATGTGTTGTCTATGCACTATTTATTTTAATTTTTTTTTAAAATTCCGCTTCACTTAAAAAAAGCGAGCACTTCGCTTCTCGCTTCTCGTGAAATGGGGGTTGTTGCTTTTCCTAGCTTCACACTCTTCACAACACTAGCCTATAGTACAAAGTCCCTCATCAGGCGTTTAACGAGACTTGACCCTTTTCGGTATATCCTCGAATTATGCATCCGCTAAATAATCCTAAAACTAGAAAATGTTACAACTCACAGGCTAAAGCACCCGTTAAGTTGGTTAAGAACCATGAGGTCTCAGGTTCAAATCCCAGATATCAGGTAATTTCTTCCCATCCGTCCAAGTCTTGGTGGACACAATTAACTAGTACTTGTTGCTAGTGGGAGGTAGCAGGTATCTCGTGGAATTAGTCGAGGTGCGCTTAAGCTGGCCCGGACACCAAGTTATATGTGTGTGTGTGTTACCTAGCATTGTACCTACAATACTATCTTGCAATGCCTATTTGAAGTTGGAAGAACTGACATTGTGCAAAAATTCTTTGCTGATATGCTTTCTATGGGGATCATACTCGATTTGTGCACTAATCGCATTTTGCTCTGTGGTTACTTTCTGAATGGACTTGTTGAAAAAGCTATGTCTCTATTTCATGAGTTGGAAAAAAAGAGACAAGATGTTAATATTGAACCTTACAGTATTGTAATTGACGTATTGTATAGAAATGGTAAGCTCAACGAAGCTCGTGCTGTATTTCACTGCAATGATATGTTTGACCTATGGGGTTGCGCAGACTCTCCAAAATGTTGCCGCACCCTTGTCGGATCCTCCAAAAATGCACTATTTTTGGAGGACCCGACACACTCCCAGTGACATTTTCGGAGAGTCCAAGCAACATAGTTTACAACAAGAAAGAAAGTCAACTTTTAGCACGAGGCATAAACTTACGGATTTAGCCTCCTTGTATTCATTAACTGCCTTGTGAGATGCATAGCAGAACTTAACATCTGGCCCCAATTCAGGAACAATGTAGTGGCTGTATCCAAGAACAAGAATCTCATATTAACCTTCAATTACACAGTGATATGCAACAGATCTCAGAGTTCACTAAGTTGTTAAAACACTTGAATGAAATGCCGTCACTTACTAGTTGGTGTCGAACCACTTTGTCATTTCCATGGCAGGTACAGAGGCGTTTCCCCTAGCCATCGGGAAGTATACATCAAAACCAATCTCACCACCATTCCAACTATATCTTGGCGGAACTGCACCTAACATAGCAGTCGTGTCCAAGACTTGGTCATAATATGAGAACGTGTTGCTCGGAATATATTTAACACCAGCTTCAGCCATCTGCTTCCAAATGGATGACCTAAGATCAGCTGCCACCTTTTCCAAATCCTCGGAACTGCTCTTCCCATCCCAAAAAGATTCCAATGCAAACTTAAGCTCTCTTTTGGGCCCCATACGAGGATATCCAACAACGTGAGATGCCATCGTTCTGTTTTTTTATCCATTACAAGTAAAAGTAAATTAAATTTGGATCCTTCAACAGCCTCTAAAGTTTATACAGCCATCTGCATTTTCATGCAAAGGATCGCATAACAGTCATTCTACGTCTAAAAAAATGCCTAACATCATGAAACGGATGGTTTAAAACTGCACCAAATGATAAAACAAGTTAAATTGTGCAAACCATCTCATCTAAACCTCTAAATTGCTAGAGCAGAGTTACTTCTCATTATTTATTTAAGTTTGCAACACTCCACTTCACGCGTTAGGTGATTCAATGAGTTATTTGTATTAGATATACATCGGGGAGTGCTGCTCAGATTCGAACCCCTGCTTACACTGGTACCGTGTTAAATTACATAAACTGCTTCATCCAAAAATTTAAACCACTAAACAGGAGTAGATTTTTTATTCATTCACTTACCTCTGCAACAAAATACACATAAAAAGTGCCAAAACAAACACATGAATTAGTTGATTAAAAAAAAAGGGCAGCCCGGTGCACAAGGCATCCCGCGTTCACGCAGGGTTAGGGGAAGGGCCGCACCCCAAGGGGTGTAATTTAGACAGCCTACCCTAGTGCAAGCATTAGTGGCTGCTCCACGGCTCGAACCCATAACCTATAGGTCACACAGAGACAATAAGCAAAAAAAGTCAGTCTGGTGCACTAAGCTTTGCTATGGCACGATCGGGGAAGAGCCGGACCACAAGGGTCTATTGTATGCAGCCTTACTGCAAAAGGCTATTTCCAGGTGACAACAACTTTACCAGTTATATCAAGCCCCTTCTTCGCAAAATAAATAAATAAATAAATAAATACCACAACCAAAAATCAAAACTCTGAACAAAACAAGTTAAAGAAATGGGAAATACACATGACAAACTGATAATCAGCAAAACTGAAAAACTTGAACGAAAAAAAACACATGATAGATTAATTATGAGCTAAAAGCTTAAATACCCACAACCAAAAATGAAAACTTTGAACAAAATACACATAAAAGGTGCCGAAATAAACACATGATAAATTGATAATATGCAAAAATCTCAAACACCCACATTCCAAAAATGAAAATTTGGAACAAAGAATATATAAAAGAAATGAGCAGAACACAAACCTGAACTGAAAGTTCAAATTCAAGAATCGAGTGCCACGTGGATTGGTGGAGGGGATAGTGAATATAGAAATTGAGGAACCAAATGATAAAAAAGGTGATGAAGAAATGAAGGGAGAAGAAGGTGTAGAAAACACCAACGAAATTTGTTTCATATATACTGTACTTAATTTCTTAGCGGAAGTTAACATGTCCACATTCAAGATTCTATATACTACTATTTGTTAGACCTACTACATACTGCTGTTGCTGTTTTTTGTTTTTTCTTTTTTTTCTCTTCTTTTGATCCCTCTTGCTTTATGTTTTTACAATATAGAACCAAATGTTTTTTCTTGGTAATCTTTTGAGTAATTTTCATAAAGCACTATAGTTTAGAATCTAATTATCATTCGTAACTATAATTTACCTAATTATCGGGGTGTATACAACTCTCAGCGGTATCAACCAGGAGAAACATTAAACTTTTTAAAGCAAATTGAAGAAGAAATATGGGGAGAAGAAACTAAGAAATTCGGGGAGATGGAATAAATAAGGAACTAGAATTTTTTAGGATTTGGCTATATAGTTATTAATTTTTGGGGGTTATCTTTGCCAAACTTAATAGAAGGCTAAAAATGCAAAATGCCTAATATATTTATGCATTGTCATACCATGCCATTTTTTCATTTCTAATGGCATTTCGTCATAGCCCATCAAAATAAGCCCACGTGAGATGGTCATCAACCCAATAGACCCATATGAACTTCATATATTTTAAAGGAAAACTTATATAAATGTTCCAAGTAAATCTCAACTTACCAATATCTAATCATTAATTATAGACTTACCACAATTAGCCAACAAAAATTGAAAAATAAAATAATAGGGTTCTTTCTCTCAAAGAATCACATGCAAAAATCACCTTCCATATTTTTAAGCGTGATTAGCAACACTAGATACAAGGCGGAAATGAAATTTCATGGATGAAGTAGCAAAAAAGGTGATGAAATACAAAAAATATATACAATATTCCAAAAATCTAAACAAAAAAGGAACTTTTTCAATGGGTATAGTTGAAATTCGTTGAAAATATATAGATAAGTCAATACACAAAATTTGAGGAAGATTGGAGGCGATTTGGACTGGTTTTATATCAAAATTCGTAATTAAATCGAGTTCAAAAAAGTCTTATGCGGCACATGTATCAAACAAGTATCACACATGTATCTCACACACAGGTACACATGGATATATATGTGATACACAATTGATACAAATATGATACATATGTGATACACAAACGATACATAGTGTGATACGCATATCATTTTTTTCATGTTCAGTTTTTACTTCGAATTTTCAATTCAAACCACCTCAAAACTTCACCAAATCATCCCAAAACTGAGATTCAAGCTCTTTGAGTTGTGCCCAATCTATTCTAATAACACCCACTCAAAACAAAGCAAAATTTGATCTTTTTTTGCTACAAATAGCTAATTGGCTAATTTGGCTAATATTAGTAATATTTTATCAATTGGCCAATTTTTATAATTAGCTACTTATAAATGAACATAACTGGTAATTTCCCTATTTTAAAAAGAAAATTCATCCCATCACTGTCTTGTGGCTCGCCACATCTAAATTGTTGGGCAAAGATTAGTTTTAGTCCATCACTGAAACTATTTATATTTGGTAGTCGTATAAGTGTATGCATAGAAAAATGTGTGTGTTCGTTTTGACTATTATTTCAAGAGCGGCTATAAGAATACTCACTCCGTTCCAATTTATGTGAACCTATTTCCTTTTTGGTCCGTTTAAAAAAGAATGACCCATTTCTAAATTTGAAAACAATTTAGCTTAAACTTACAATTCTAACCTTAGTGAAAAGTTTTTCTAACCACATAAATACTCTTGGTCCCTTTTTGACTTGTTTAGAACCACAAATTATAAGAATCTTCATTTTTTCTTAAACTCTATGCCTAGTTAAATAAGTTCACATAAATTGGGACGGAGGGAGTATCATTTTTTAAAGTTATTGTTTGCATTTTTCACATGTTACGTTGTTAACAAGTTAAAGTGCATTTGCATGACATGTAAGAAAAACGAAGAAAAATAAGAGACGAAAGTAGTTTTTTCTTGTTTTCTACACGGTGTTCGATATTCACCTTATAACTAAACTAATTTGAGTTCGTACCAAAAATCCTATTTTGGAGGATGAAGTGCTTCATGCCAATTTCGACTTCATTATCGAGGTAGAGAAGAAAATAGTTGAAAGTTTGTTTTATTCCCTTTGCTTGGTTAAACAAAGTTGTAACGACTCAGTTGGTTGTTTTAAAAGTATTAGCCTCGATCCCTATTTACTGCTTTCCCCGTATCCTTTTCTGCTTATGTGACTTGCCGGGAGGTTTTGTTTGTGCTTTTGGAGTGATTTGGGACACTTAGTCCTTAAAACAGAAGTTTGAGTTCTACGATTTTTTACCGTAGTTGGAACTGTGGAAAGATGGCTCCGGAATAGAGCTTCATCAATTTCTAGCTCCGTTGGGTGATTTTGGACTTAGGAGCGTGTCCGGATTGTGTTTTGGAGGTATATAGCTGAATTAGGCTTGAAACGACGAAAGTTAAACTTTTGGGAAGTTTGACTAGGAGTGGACTTTTTGATATCGGGGTCGGATTCCGATTCCGGAAGTTGGAGTGGGTCTGTAATGTCAATTATGACTTGTGTGCAAAATTTGAGGTCAATCAGACGCGATTTGATAGGTTTCGGCGTCGGTTGAAGAAGTTTGAAGTTTCAATGATATTAAGTTTGAATTGGAGGGTGATTCGTGTTTTTAGCGTTGCTTGAGGGCTCAACTAAGTTCGTATGGTGTTATAGGATATTTGTTGAAGTCTCGGGGGCCTCGGGTGGATTCCGGGTGGTTAACGGATCAATTTGGACTTGTTGAAGTTGCAAATGTTTTGGTGTTTCCAGTTGCTCGCTTCCTTCTTCGCGTTCACAAGGGGAGTTCCGCGTTAGCGAAGAGGAGCTGGAGACAGGACGGGATTTGTGCTTCGCGTTCATGATATAGGTCTAGTGTTTGCAAAGCTCTAAGGTAAAAAGCATACGCGTTCGCGATGAGGGTCCTGCATTCGCATAGGGGAAGCTGGTCAACTGAGTCTCCAGGCAATTTGCCTACGCGTTCGCGATGATGGTCCCGCGTTTACGTAGGGTCGAGCTGAGTAAGGTTCATGATTACGACATCACATTCGCGATGAAGGATAATTTTGTGCTTCGCAAACGCGAGGGTTTTTCCGCGTTCGCGAAGAAGGGATCACTGGGTAGATATAACATTTCAAAATCGAGGGTTTAGCCATTTTTAACATAACTTAAGATTGAGAGCTCGGATTTGGACGAAACTTTGAGGGATTTTCATAGGTATCGATTGGGTAATGATTCTTAACTTGTTTTTGATTATATCCCACTAATCTATTGTTAATTCCACCCTTTAATTTCGGATTTGGGTTGAGAAAATTTGGAAAAGTTCTTCAACCAAAATTTTGAGTTTTGATTGAGATTTTGACGTCGGATTTGAATAATTTTGGTACGAGTGAACTCAAGGGTGAATGGGTGTTCGTATTTTGTGACTTTTACCCGATTCCGAGACATGGGCCCGGGCCGAATTTTTGGGGCAATTTTTGAAATTCTTGTTAAAATCTTGATTTCATTAATTAGATTAGTCTATTATAGTTGTATTTATGGTACATAATTGTTTTTGGCTAGATTTGGACCATTCGGAGTCGGATAATCGAGGAACGAGCATTCTTATTGGTTGATTGAGCTTGGTTCAAGGTAAGTGGCTTGCCTAACATTGTGTGGGTGAAATCCTCTTAGGATTTGGTGTTGTTGTGATACTTCTGTGATATATGAGCGTCGTGTAAGCGAGGTGAGGAGTGCGTACACGGGCTAATTGTTGTAAGATTCGGTTTCTCACTGAGTAGTAGCCTATTACACCTTAATTGAGTTATATTAGCATGTGTAGCTATCCTCTTTAGCCTAGTTTCACATGTCTACTTATCTTTAATGCTTATTTTAAATTTGTGCAGCATGTTTAGTTGAATTCCTGCCTTTACATGATTTGTATCAACAATACCTGTAGAATTTATATTGTTAATTGCTTTCTCCACCGATTTGAGCTATTTGTTTACTTTTGGGACTATGAGGCGGTACCTCGGGAGATCCCCTGGAAAATTTATTTTTAAGACTACGAGGCGGTACCTCGAGAGATCCCCCTGCACATTTACTTTTGGGACTATGAGGCGGTACCTGGGGAGATCCCCTACACATTTACTTCTAAGACTACGAGGAGATACCTCAGGAGATCTCCTTGCATATTTACTTTAGGGACTACGAGACGGTATCTCGGGAGTACCCTTGATGTTATCTCATTGTGTTGTGTTGTTATTTCTCTGTGAATTCTTTCAGTTTTCATTTTGTTATATCATCTGTTTTATTATTATATCCCAGTAGGGGCCGGACCTGACCTCGTCACTACTCTACCGAGGTTAGGCTGGCAATTACTGGTACCGTTGTAGTGTACTCATGCTACTCTTCTTCATATGTTTTGTGTGCAGATCCACGTGCTTTTTATCAGCCCCGCTTTTAGCTGAGAGTGCTTGCTGTTGTACGGAGACTTCAAGGTACATCTGCCGCATCCGTAGACCTCAGAGTCCCCTTTTATTCCCTCCTTTCCGTACTTTCTTAGACTCTGGTGTATAAAGATACTAGTTTTCTTCTGTAGCTTATGGATAATTGAATAACTAGTAACAATGTCGCTCGGTATGAACAATAACCAATACACTATAAATACACAGTCTTCCCAAAACCCGGAACATCGTAAGTCACAAGCTACAGAAAGAAAATAGCATCTCTATACACCATAGTCTAATAAAAGGAATACATGAAGTGTTTGACATAAGGAAGAATAGAGGGGGACTCCTAAGTCTGCGGACGCGACATATGTACCTTGAAGTCTCCGGAACAGCTGCAACTGCACGATTAATAGGGAGGCCGGTATGATGAACCTGGATCTGCACACGAAAACATGTGCAGAAGAGTAGCATGAGTACACCACAATGGTACCTAGTAAGTGCCAAGCCTAACCTCGGACGAGTAGTGACGATGTCAGGTCAGGCCCACTAATAAATAATAAATAAGTCAGGAGTCTATACAGTATAATTAGATATTAGAAGTTAACAAAAGAAAACACAGCAAAACAACAATACAACACACAGGGTAAACAACAGAGGATCTCCCGAGATACCGTCTCATAGTCCCAAAACAAATATGCAGGGAGAACTCCCGAGGTACCGCCTCGTAGTCTCAAAAGTAAATATACAGGGAGAACTCTCGAGGTACCGCCTTGTAGTCTCAAAAGTAAATGTGTGGGGAGAACTCCCGAGGTACCGCCTCGTAGTCTCAAAAGTAAATATACAGGGAGAACTCTCGAGGTACCGCCTTGTAGTCTCAAAAGTAAATGTGTAGGGACAACTCCCGAGGTACCGCCTCGTAGTCTCAAAAGTAAATGTGTGGGGAGAACTCCCGAGGAACCGCCTCGTAGTCTCAAAAGTAAACACATAACTCAAATCGATATGATGTTTTATACGTCAATACCACACAGGAGGGGGGATTATTTGTGTGGTGTCCAACTTTTCAAGTGCATCTTTATAGAAGAACATGGTTCTTCTTGGTGTTCCAACTTCTACTGTTTGCGGAAAAGTAATTGCAGAATTAAAGAACACAACAATTTTACGTGGAAAAAACCCGACTCAAAAGGTGAAAAAATCACGACCTACTTCCTAGTAGGATTTTCCCAAACTCTTCACTATGACAATGAGCCAAACAATATTTACAAAATAAACTCTTTTGTAAATCTAAGGACTAACTCTAATCCCTCTATATAAATCTAGCCTCTAGCTAATTGTGACAACTTCAAGTTAACTCTAACTTGAATATTGTGTACCTATTACAATTTGCTTCTAGATAAAGCTGAAAGATACAATATTAATCTCCTACTACAACCAACTAGACTCAAAAGACAAATAAATGGAACTGGTTCTTCTAGTTGGTCAAGTAGTCTTTGTGTCGCACAAGGATTCTACTTGCAAAATTGCTCTGGGAATTTTTCTTTCAGTTCTTGTTTCACTTTTGTCTTTGTACGTAAAATCTTCAGCAGGAATGCTTCAACACTTTATAGATTCAGTCGTTGAGATATGTTGTTCAATTCTAGTGCAACTCTTCCTTGGTGGAAGTATTTGTATTTATCTCAACTTTCTCCTTTTGTTTTGTCCTTGCTGAACTCGAAATCTAACCTCTTATCAATTTTCAACCTTTTCGCTTTAGGAGACAACCTCTTAGTTCATGGATAATTCACAATCATGTTTATCTCTTGTGCATAGACGGTTCTTGTGCCAATGGGTCTGTTCGAGTATGTTTACCCTGATGGACTTGGTTCAACTGGGTAGGAATTTGTTAATCTTCAAAATCATGCAGTGACTTGGTTAAACAAATTCCCCCTTTTTGATGATGACAAACTCTGTGCTGAACCCTGTACAATCTTCAAACACTTTGTATAGTTTTAAGCATTTATCATAAAGAGACCAGGTTCATAAGGTTATAAATATCACAATTCTTTGAAATTTTAAAAAGCACATATCGTCCCCCTTTTGGCATCATCAAAAAGTTACAAAATGATAAACTTACCAGGGTTATTAACAATTGCTCATGGCCATTGAGGCAACTGCAGGTGCAAAGCATGATTAATCATCAAAATAAACCAATAAAATGTAAGCTAAGTAAGAAACTAAGACAAAGTCAATAACTAACAAAATCAGAATTCATTGATTAGATAGAAACCAAGCACCATACACTAAAAGAACTAAAACAGTCACTACCATGAGCAAAAAAAAAAAAAAAAAAAAAAAAAAAAAAAAAAAAACAAATCCCAAACAGGGCATTGAAGGGGTTTTTTGGTGGCACTGGACTCCTAAGGCTGGGAAGGGGCAGATGAGGTTGGGGTCTTGGCTTGAAGGAGAGAAAGAATTTGTTGAAGAACACCTTCATTCTTCTCCTTCTCTTTGGCTAATTCAACTAAGAGAGCATCCCACTCAGCTTCAACCTCAATAAGGCGAGATTTCAATCGAAGGATCTCAACATCCTTTATCTAACCTTCCTGCACCAATGACCTAACCTTGCTATTAACAGGTTGCTTCCTAGATGAACCAGGTTCATCCCCCGGAACATTTACATTGTAGTCACAGGTCATCAGAATATTCTTCCCAAAATAATCCTTAGCAGTAGCCATCTCAGCTTTCTTCACAGGAACCTTGAAATGGGCAAGCACAACAGTCATAATAAATTCATATGGTATGGCATGTGCCTTGGCCCCATTCACAACTCTGTCCAAGAGCTGGATGATGAAATATGGCCAATTTATCTGCTTACCACTATACAAGCATTCCATAAGCGTTAAGTCCATGTAGTTGGCAATGTGCCCACACTCTTGTCTTGGTAGTAGGAACTTGATCACAAACTCGAAGAACAACTTGTGTTGGGGATTCATTTCACTCTTATACACTGGCCTGAGCTCAAGTTCCTCCTGATTTTCACAGAAAAATCTGGTAATATTCAGAGCAGAGGACATCCCATCGAGACTAGGCCATCTTTGCCTTGTGTAATCATCATATCCCTCAGCAGGGATTTGCAGTATCTCTCCCAGCTCCTTCGCATCAAACGTGATCTGAACCCCTTTAACTGTGGAAGTTACCCTGCCATCTTTGACACTTGTGTTGGCCATAAACTCCACCAACTCATTCCTTGCCATCCTGCCTTCAAGGTAAAGAACCATGTCCTTCCACCCTTGCACCTCCAGGGTATTCATTAGGAAGATCATCCCTGATTCCTCAAGATCTCTCACCAGTTTTCCCTTAAGAATAGTACGCTTGTCAAACATGGTGAATTTATCAGATTTCTCACCAGACACCTCCTCCTCTCCTCCACCCCATTCCTTTTCTTCAACACTCTTGACTTTCTTGGCCTTAGACTTGGTCCTTTTGCAGTTGTTGAGGGTGTGGAAGACATAGATGCTGACTTCTTGGAAGAAGACTTAGCCTTCTTGGGTTTAGGTGTCTCTACCACAACTGGAGCAGGATGCTCCTCATGATGGACCAGGTCCATCACATCATCATCAATAGTAACTGCCTCAATAGTCTCTCCAATCTTTGCCTTTCCCTTGGCAACCTTCTTCTTATTGCTCTCTCTCAGAGCCCTTTCCAACTCTTCTTCTCCTTGTCGAGCAACACTTCTAGTAGCACGAACCTTTGGGGCAGGAGCATCAGCAGATACTGGAGCTTTCCTTTTCTTTGGTGGAACAGGGGTAGTGATTCTTAGACTTTGGAGTTCTTCTCTTTTTGGGATTATAGGACTCCCCCAACTGCCTTAGCATCTCTGCCAACGTCACCTCAATAGATGAACCAGGTTTATCTACTGACTTTTGAAGGCTCTCCAGACCTACTGTTGCCTCCCCAGAAATGTTTCTCCCTAAATATGTGACTCCTTCTTCATCAATCACATGAGCGGGGCCACAAATAGCCAAAGTGGCATCGTCCTCCCCAGATCCCCATACAGAGCTCCCTTCTCCCCCTCTCTCGTGATTTTTATTTTTCCCCAGTTTTCTCCGCCTATCCGGGATTTCTACATCAACAATTGACCCAACAAAACAAACCTGTTTTCAGAAGTAGCAATTGCAGACCCAACTTCAAGATTACCTTGTTCAGTGTCAGATGAACCAGGTGCTTCATCCTTATTAGCATATTTGAAAGACTCACTGGAGGATTGAGAGTCTTGGACCTTGTCAGCTTGAAGTATCTCCTCTAAAAATCTGGCACGAGACCCAGAAGCCACTGGTTTTCTGGCCAAAACTTTCACTCTACGTGCCTTGGGGGATGGAGTAGGGGTAGGTGTAAGTTCATGAGTGGGTTCAAGAACTGGAGGGTTTTGGGGGGTTGAAGATCTGGCTGGAGAATGGGAACTGCGTACAGATGGAGAATTTGAACTAGAGTCTTCAAGACCTACCTCGTAACTAGAGGTGGTTGAAGAAGATGAAGCAGGGGGTGGTGAAGACATTGTTATGAACGTTCAAGGAGAGAAGAAGGTGATCAGTTTTTTATATGAGATGAAAGATGAACTAGGTTCGACGGTTATGTTATGAAGAGGGGAGGTAATGATGGCCTTTTAAAGATGTGGCTATTAAGTGTACAACATGCAGAATATTTAATCAAGTGGGAGTCTAATCGATGTTGGAGTGTCATTGATTAGACGGTTATAAACCCCTAAATGAGGCAAATTAATATACGATGGGACTCCTTGAAACTGGTTCATTTTAGGATAAGTAATGAGAATTTGAATCGAACCAAATATAGATAGAGTCATGCTCATGTGTGACTATAATTATTTCAATAAGTGTATAGAGATGAGCACGTACCTTGTCAGTCAGATGAACCAGCAGTGATGAACAAGGTTCATCGTGTTAAAATCTTTAATTTGCCTTAATTTACAAAGATAGAAAAACATCATTAGTAACCAGGGAATCATATTAATACATGGCAAGAGAGTTTGGCAATAAAGTCATAATACTGAGCAATGATTAGTCTGGTTAATTATCTATTTTAGTGTTTCTAGCAAAAAAAAAATTCATTTTTTATATATATTTTTCACTTTTGTTTTCAATTAGGTGATCTTAATCATCCCTAATTTAAGCCGGTTTCTCTCAAAATGCTCCCTACTCAGTGCTTTAGTAAAGATATCTGCAATTTGCTTGTTAGTAGCACAAAATTCAATTGAGATCATTCCTTTTTCATAGTTATCCCTTAGGAAGTGGTGTCTAACATCTATGTGCTTGGTTCTTTTATGATGAACCGGGTTCTTTGTCATACTAATTGCACTAGTGTTATCACAGGAAATAGGAATGCATCCAACCTCTATACCAAAGTCCAAAAGTTGTTGCTTGATCCATAGCAACTGAGCACAACATGAGGCTGTAACCACATATTCAGTCTCAGCATTAGACAAGGCTACTGAATTTTATTTCTTGGTGGCTCAAGATACAAGGCAAGAGCCCAAAAAGTGAGCCATGCCTGAAGTACTTTTCTTGTCAACCAGGAAACCTGCATAATCTGCATCGGCATATCCTACAAGGTCGAAATTACTACCTTTAGGATACCAAAGGCATAAGTCAGTAGTGCCTTTTAGATATCTCAGAATTCTCTTCACTGCAGTTAGATGAGACTCATTTGGATTTGCCTAAAACCTAACACATAGTCCTACACTGAACACAATATCAGGTCTGCTAGCAATGAGATATAATAAAGACCCAATCATTCCTCTGTATAGCTTCTGATCAACGGATGAACCAGGTTCATCCGCATCTAATTTTGTAGTTGTGGCGATGTGGGTGTCAATTTCTTTTGAGTCTTCCATTTTAAATCTTTTGAGCAATTCCTTCACATATTTTTGTTGATGGATCATTGTTCCATTTGATTTTTGCTTGATTTGCAAGCCTAAGAAGAAGTTTGGCTCACCCATCATACTTATCTCAAACTCACTCCCCATAAGTTTAGCAAATTCCTTACCCAATTTTCAGAGGTCGCCCCAAATATGATATCATCCACATATATTTGCACAACCAGGAGATCCTTACCTTTTTCCTTTAAGAACAAGGTACTGTCAATTTTACCTCGTTTGTATCCATGTTCTAGTAGGAATTTTGATAGCCGCTCATACCATGCTCTTGGTGCTTGTTTGAGTCCATACAAAGCCTTGTCAAGCTTGTATACATGGTCAGGTGACTCCTTGTTCTCAAAACCTGGAGGTTGTTTGACAAATACTTCTTCCTTCAGATAACCATTGAGAAAAGCACTCTTTACAACCATCTGATGGAGAGTGAATTCCATGTGTGCAGCAAATGCTATAAGCAGTCTGATTGCCTCTAGTCTTGCCACAGGGGCAAAGGTCTCATCATAGTCAATTCCCTCTTCTTGACTATATCCTTGGAAAACAAGTCTAGCCTTGTTTCTTGTAATAGTTCCATCCTCATCGAGCTTGTTCCTGAAGACCCACTTTGTGACAATCAATGATTTGTCAAGTGGTCTGGGTATCAAGTTCCATACTTGACTTCTTTCAAATTGATTCAGCTCTTTTTGCATGGAATTTACCCAGTCAGCATCTTGTAGGGCTTCACCAATGTGTTTTGGGTTCAATCAAGGATAGAAAGGCATCAAACGCACACAGATTTTTCAAAGAGGATCTTGTTTTGATTCCAGATGTCAAGTCTGTTATGATGTTCTCAAGAGGGTGAGAACTCTGATATCTCTGTCGTTTGAGCACCAACTGTTCACTTCTAGATGACCCATGATGTTTTGTTGTTGTGGAACAAGATCAGGGCCAAGGTTCACATGTTGAGTTCCCCCCGTCATGTTGCTTGGGGTAATTGGACCTGGTCCATCACTTGTTCCATCTTCCATATTTGCTTCAATGTGTTCATTGCTTCTCACCAGTCCAAGCTCCTCATCTTCTGGTTCCCGTCTCTCAAAAAGAGTGTTAGTTTCATCAAAGACAACATGCACACTCTCTTCTACACACATAGTTCTTTTATTATACACTTTATAAGCTTTGCTATGTGATGAATATCCCAAGAATACTCCCTCATCACTTCTGGGATCAAATTTACCTAGGGAATCTTTGCCATTATTGTGCACAAAGCACTTGCATCCGAAATCCCTAAGGTGGGATATGTTGGGATTTTCCCCCTTTAAGTAATTCATAAGGAGTTTTCTCTACCAGTGGCCTGGTCATGCATCTATTTATTATGTAGCATGCGGTGTTTATTGCTTCTGCCCAGAAGCTGTGGGGTAATTTTCTAGAAAGAAGCATAGTCCTTGCCATGTCTTCAAGAGTTCTATTCTTTCTTTCAACAACCCCATTTTGATGTGGGGTTCTAGGGGCAGAAAAGTTATGATTGATACCATGTTCATCACAGAACTCAGCAAACTTTGCATTCTCAAACTCAGTACCATGATCAGATCTTATGGATGCTAGTTGATTTCCTAACCGTTTTTGAGTTTTTCTAACAAATAAAGTGAACATATCAAATGCTTCATCTTTAGATGTCAGAAATAAGGTCCAAGTGAACCTTGAGTAGTCATCAACTAGCACCATAACATATTTCTTACCACCTCTGCTCAGAGTTCTCATAAGACCACAAAGATCCATATGAACCAGTTCCAACGTCCTGGTGGTACTGACCATTTTCTTGATTTTGAATGAGTATCTTACCTGCTTTCCCCTTGCACATGCCTCACAAACTTTGTATTTCTTGAACTTAATGTTAGGAAGCCGTACCACTAAGTCCTTAGAGACTAATTTGTTAAGCTGATTCAGACTCGCGTGACCAAGTCTTTTGTGCCAAAGAAGGGGATCACTGTCCAACACACTAAAGCAAGTGAGTTCATTTTCAGACAGTGTGGACAAGTCTATGATATAGATATTATTCATTCTCTTTCCCTGCAAAACAATCTTGTCAGTAAGCAGGTTGATCACAAAGCATCTTGTGGAAGTGAAAGCAACAAGGTTACCTCTGTTACACAATTGTGACACACTGGCTGTATTTCAAGCCATTTATCAGGTACACATGTTCTATGGAACGTGTGTCATCCTTACCTACCTTGCCAACCCCAATAATTTCACCTTTCTTTCCGTTTCCAAAGGAGACATTTCCTCCTTTGAGGCTTTCAAGTGAAAGGAACTGTTCATTGTTCCTTGTCATATGCTTTGAGCAGCCACTGTCCAAATACCAAATTTGACTGCTTCCTCTCACTGAACCTACAAAAAGAAATCAGGGGTTAGTTTTAAGAACCCAAACTAGTTTGGGTCCTTTTCTATGAGAGAATGGATGAATCAAGTTTTTTCTGGCCCAATTTGGTAACCAGTTTTTCTTTTTAACAAACCTTTCATTTTTTCGACCGGCCTGCTCTTTTGCAGTACACTCAATTTTGTAGTGGCCAGTCTTACGACAGTGGGTGCAAATGTCAATCCTAGGGAGAGTGACATACTTGATTTTGGGATCCCACTTGGGTAGTTGACTCTCAAATCCAAGTCCTCTCCGGTTGCTACTATGGTTTTCTTGAAGCCATGTAAAGGCATCAGAGGATTTATTCCATTTACAAGTTCGATCTAACTCATGTTTGACTTTACCAAGTTCTTCTTTAAAAGTCCTTATTTGTTCATCCTTGGTATACATCTTATCTTTTAGTTTTCCCATATTTTCTTCTAACATGGTATGAGAATGATCAAAAAATCTTTTTACTGGGTCCTAGCTTTAACTTTAAATTTTCAAATTTTAGCTCTAGAATCTCAGTTTCAAGTGGATGTACATGGTTCATCAGAAAAGTGTTTTTGTTTTCAGATTCACTTACTCTAATTTCTAGGTTCATGCATTTTGCTTTTAGCATTGCACATTCTTTAGAGTGTTGTTCTTTCTCTTTGGTTGTTTCTTCAGAATCATCCATGAAATCCAGTAGCAACTCAGAGAGTTTCTCTTTAGATAAGAACTTTATTTTATTTTTGAGACGGGAGATACTTACCTCTGGTTCTTTATATGATTCCTCATCAGATTCTCCAATTTCCATGAGCGCCTGTTCTTCATTCTCACCATCTTCTGATTCTTCATCTGAACTTCCCCCCCAAGCAGCAACCATAGCTTTTGTTGTGGTTTTCTTGGGTTGGACCAGTTCCTTCTTTCAAATCTCTCCTTTTTCCATTCTACTTCCCACTGAGGACAGTTCTTGATATGGTGGTCATTCTTTCCACACTTGTAGCATCTCTCGTTGGTTGGCCTTTCTGGAGCTTTTGCTTTGTTGTAGTTTGCACCTCTGGAGATGTACTTCTTCCTTATAAGAAAGTTTCTGAATTCTTTGGTAATCATGGCCATCTCATCCTCCTCCAGATCCTTCTCCCTTAGTGATTCTCAGTTCTAGACTCCTTTATTTCTTTGGAGCATCCATTTTCATTGTCTGCCTTATGAGTTCATAGGCAGTGAGGTTTCCAATTAGCTCGTCCAATCTGAGGGTTGCCATATTTTTGGATTCCCGGATAGCAGTGATTTTACTTTCCCAGGAGATTGGCAAGACCCTTGTCAGGATCTTCTCCACCCTGTCCTCTTCAACAATGACTCTACCAAGAGACTTGAGTTCATTTTTCAGAGTTGTGAACCTCGTGTACATCTCTTGGATTGTCTCTCCTTCTTTTATAGTAAAGTTTTCATACTGAGAGTATAGTAGAATACCTCTTGATATTTTCACTTGAGGTGTTACTTCATGGGCTACTTGCAAGGTATCCCAGATTGTTTTGGCAGTTGTGCAGCTTTGGATCCTGCTATACTCGTCTGGACCTAGTCCACATACTAGCCACTTTTTGGCCTAAGCATTCTTCTCCCATTTCTTCAGATCCCCAGCAGTGCAATCATCTCTAGTTTTTGGTACATCTGATCCTTCAGTAGTCTTCTTCGTGGTGGCTAGAGGACCATCAGTGATTATGTCCCAAAGCTCATAGTCTTCTCCAATCAAGTGGTCCTTCATCCCGTTCTTCCACCAAGAGTAATACTGGCCATTAAACAGTGGTGGCCTTGCAGTTGATTGACCCTCCCAGTTTCCAGGTGGTGCACTCATTTTGATCTTTTTCAAGGTGTTAGCCTTTTTCAAGGATAACCTCCTATGATACCAATTGATGTTTTATACGTCAATACCACACAAGAGGGGGGATAATTTGTGTGGTGTCCAATTTTTCAAGTGCAGTCTTTATAGAAGAACCTGGTTCTTCTTGGTGTTCCAACTTCTACTGTTTGCGGAAAAGTAATTGCAGAATTAAAGAACACAACAATTTTACGTGGAAAACACCTGGCTCAAAAGGTAAAAAAACCACGACCTACTTCCTAGTAGGATTTTCCCAAACTCTTCACTATGATAATGAGCCAAACAACATTTACAAAATAAACTCGTTTGTAAACCTAAGGACTAACTCTAATCTCTTTGTAGCAATCTAGCCTCTAGCTAATTGCGACAACTTCAAGTTAACTCTAACTTGAACAGTGTGTACCTACTACAATTTGCTTCTAGATAAAGCTGAAAGATACAATATTAAATCTCCTACTACAACCAACTAGACTCAAAAGACAAACAGATGGAACTGGTTCTTCTAGCTGGTCAAGTAGTCTTTGTGTCGCACAAGGATTCTGCTTGCAAAATTGCTTTGGGAATTTTACTTTCAGTTCTTGTTTCACTTCTGTATTTGTGCATAAAATCTTCAGCAGGAATGCTTCAACACTTTATAGATTCAATTCCAATGCAACTCTTCCTTGGTGGAAGAGTTTGTATTTATCTCAACTTCCTCCTTTTGTTTTGTCCTTGCTGAACTCAAACTCTAACCGCTTATCAATTTGCAACATTTTCGCTTTAGGAGACAACCTCTTAGTTCATGGATAATTCACAATCATGTTTATCTCCTGTGCATAGACGATTCTTGTGCCAATGGGTCTGTTCGAGTATGTTTGCCCTGATGGACCTGGTTCAACTGGGTAGGCATTTGTCAATCTTCAAAACCATGCAGTGACTTGGTTCAACACGATAAATACAATAGTTAACAATAAGAATTTACAGTTAATACTGATAAAGAACAAGGAAAAGCAGGAAATCAACTAGGTATGCTTCATATAGTTCAAATAAGTAGTTAAAGCAAGTAGACATGCGATATTAGACTAAACAAGATAACTACACATATTGGAATAGCTCAATTAAGAATGAAAACACACTAATACTCGTTAAAACAATATAACTCAAATTAAAAGGAAAACATGTTGCTTCTCAGTAAAATCGGGTTTACAACAAATAGCCCGTGTACGTACTTGTCACCTTACGACACGACGCTCACATATCACAACAGTACCAAATCCTAAGGGGATTTCCCCCACACAAGGTTAGGCAAGTCACTTACCTCGAACCAAACTCAACCAATCTGTAACAATGCCTTTTCAACGAATATCCGACTCTGAATGACCCAAATATAGCCAAAATCAATTACATACCATAAATATAACTATAAGAAGCTAATATAATTAATGAAATCAAAGCTAAAACAAGAAAATAGAAAATCGCCCGAAAAGCCTCCCCGGGCCCATATCTCTGAATTGGTTAAAGTCACAAAATATGAACACCCATTCACTCACGAGTCCAACCATACAAGAATTACTCAAATCTGACCTCAAACCGCCTTTCAAAACTCAAAATTTTAGTTTAGGAAGTTTCTACCATTTCCCCTCCAAATTTCCAACTCAAACCCCTAATAGATGATGAAATTAGTAATAGATTCATGAAATATAGTCCAATCCGAGTTAGAATCACTTACCCCAAAAAAATACCTCGAAGAATCCTCAAAATATCGCCTCACACCAAGCTCTCAAAGTCCCAAAATTGAAAATGAGAATCAAACCTTCGAACTTGACCTTTTCTTCCCAGCGATTACGCATCTGTGGACCACCAGTCGCACCTGTGGAATTTCTATCGCAGGTGCGGAGAGGACTTAAGGTCCAAAGTTTCTCTTTTATGGACCAGGGCACGCACCTGCGGGCCCACTTCTGTGGATGACCTTCCCCATTTTCGACCTTTCCAAGGCCGCCTATCGCTTCTGTGGTCGTTCCTCTGCATCTGCGAATGCGCAGATGCGTCTCCCCTATCGCACGTGCGCTCACATGCCAAGCTTGACCAAACCGCACCTGCGCTCCTCCTTCCGCACGTGCGAGCCTACACTTGCACTCTTCCCACCACAGGTGCGAGACACCAGAACCAGAAAAACTTCAGCAATTGCCCAAGTCCAAATTCAATCCATTAAGCATATGAAACACACCCGAGGCCCTTGGGACCTCAACCAAATATACCAACCAGTCCTAAAACACCATACAAACTTAGTCGAGCCCTCGAATCACCTCAAAAATGCTAATAACATGAACACCCTCCGATTCAAACTTAATGAACTTGAAACTTCAAGTTTCTATAACAGATGCCGAAACCTATAACCACGTTCGATTGACCCCAAATTTTGCTCACAAGTCATATTCAACATTACGGACCGACTCCAACTTCCAGAATTGGATTCCGACCCCGATATCAAAAGGTCCACTACCGGTCAAAATATCTTAAAATTTGACTTTTGCCATTTCAAGACTAAATCAGCTATAGACCTCCAAGACACAATCCGGAACCCCTAAGTCCCAAATAACCCAAACAGAGCTAACGGAATCGACGAAACTCCATTCCGGGGTCGTCTTCACATAGTTCCGACAACGCAAAATTCTAAGACTTAAGCTTCCGTTTAGGGACTAAGTGTCTCAATTCACTCCGAAAGCCCAACAACAACCTCCCGGCAAGTCACATAAGCAAAAAAAGATATGGGGAAAGCAGTAAACAGGGGATCGGGTCTATTACCTCTTAAAATGACCGGATGGGTCGTTACATCCTCCCCCTCTTAAAATAATTATTTATCCTCGAACGAGTATAAAGGCATGCCTGAAGTGGTGAAAATATGCGGATAACGGTTATGCATATCCTGCTCGATCTCCTAAGTCGCCTCCTCAACTGTCTGACCCCTCCACTGAACCTTCACGAAAGCAATGTTCTTTGACCTCAGCTTTCGAACCTGCCTGTCCAAAATAGCCACCGGCTCCTCAACATAAGATAAATTCTTGTCCAACTGGACTGAGCTGAAATCCAACACATGGGACAGATCGCCGTGCTACTTTCGGAGCATAGAAGCATGGAATACTGGATGAACCCCTGCAAGACTGGGAGGCAAGGCAAGCTCATATGTAATCTCCCCAACGCGTCGCAGCACCTCAAATGGTCCTATAAACCTTGGGCTTAGCTTGACCTTCCTTCCAAACCTCACAACTCCCTTCACGGGTGACACCTCTGTTAGGAACCGCTCTCCAACCATAAATGCCACATCGAGAACCATCCGATTCGCATAATTTTTCTATTTGGACTGGGCTGAGTGAAGTCGATCCTGAATCACCTTAACCTTATCCAGAGCATCCGGAACCAAGTCTGTACCCAATAATTTAGCCTCGACCGGATCGAACCAACCAACTGGAGACCAACACCTTCTACCATACAGAGCCTCATACGGTTCCATCTGGATGCTCGACTAATAACTGGTGTTGTAGGCAAACTCTGCAAGTGGAAAGAACTGATCCCATGAACCTCTCACTCCATCACACATGCACGGAGTATATCCTCTAATATCTGAATAGTGCACTTGGACTATTCGTCTGCCTGAGGTGAAATGTTGTTCTCAACTCTACTCGAGTACCCAACTCATGATATATAGCCCTCCAGAACCGTGATGTAACTATGTACCCCGGTTAGAGATGATAGATACCGGTACGCCATGAAGCCTGATCACAGATATAAACTCGAGCCAGATGCTTAGAAGAATAGGTAGAAGAATGAAATGAGCTGACTTGGTCAACCTATCCACAATCACCCAAACTGCATCAACCCTCCACTGAGCCTGTGGGAGTCCAACAATTAAATCCATAGTGATCCGCTCCTATTTCCACTATGGAATCTCTAACTTCTGAATCAACCCACCTGGTCGCTGATGCTCATACTTCACATGCTGACAATTTAGACACTGAGCCACATATTCCACTATGTCTTTCTTCATCCTCCTCCACCAGTAACGCTGCTTCAAGTCATAGTACTTCTTTGCAGCACCCGGATGAATGGAGTACCACGAGCTGTGAGCCTCCTGGAGAATCAACTCACGCAAACCATCTATATTGGGCACACATAGCCTGCCCTACATCCTTAATGCACCATCATCCCCAATAGTGACCTTCTTAGCATCACTGTGCTGGACCGTGTCCTTAAGGACAAGCGGACGGGGGTCATCATACTGACACTCCCTAATACAATCATAAAGAGAAGACCGAGAGACCACACAAGCCAATACTTGACTCGGCTCAGAAATATCCAATCTCACAAGCTGGCTGGCTAAGGCCTGAACATTCAACGCCAATGGACTCTCTACTGCTGGTAGATATGCTAAACTCCCCAAAATCTCTGCCCGATGACTCAAAGCATTGGCCACGACATTGGCCTTCCCCGAATGGTACAAAATAGTGATATCATAGTCCTTTAATAGTTCTTACCACCTCCGCTGGTTCAAGTTAAGATCCTTTTGCTTGAACAGATGCTGCAAACACCAATGATCGGTGTAAATCTCATAATGTACATTGTACAAATAGTGCCGCCAATTCTTCAAGGCATGAGCAATAGCTGCTAACTCAAGGTCGTGGACAAGATAGTTCTTTTCATGCACCTTCAGCTTTCTGGACGCGTAGAAAATCACCCTACCGTCCTGCGTCAACACCGCACCGAGACCAATCCGCGATGCATCACAATATACAGTATAAGACCCCGAACCTAAAGGCAATATGTGATGACCCAATGGGTCATTTTATGAATTAAGACTCTGTTCTAGTCTTATTAGCTATAAAAAGACTAATTTTAATTATCTCGATTTGCGTACGCGGTTCAGACATGAAGTCGGAAAGCTTTTATGTGAAAATATAAGAAAATAGTAATTTCTAGAGTTACAATATGGTTTTAGTTGACTTGGGTCAACATTTTGAGTAAACGGTCCCGGATCTGTGTTTCGACAATCTCAGGAGGTCCGCAGTAAAATATGGGACTTGGGCGTATGCCCGGAATTGAATTTTGAGGTCTCAAGCCTTAGAAATCAATTTATGAAAGAAATCGTTTTGCTGAATTATTAAAGCAATAAAGAAATGAATTAATGTTTGAAACCATGGTATCGGGCCCGTATTTTGATTCCGGAGCCCGGTACAAATTTGTTATAGTATTTAAGTACTATCTCTGAAATTTGGTGAGAATCAGAGTTGAATTTACATGATTCGGACGTCCGGTTGAGAAATAGTGAAAGTTAAGTGTTCTTGAGAAAAATGATGAGTTTTGAGGTTAAATTCATAGTTTTAGACGTTATTTTCATGATGTGATCACACGATCAAGTACGTATGATGTTTCTAGACTTGTGTGCATGGTTGGCTTAGAACCCCGAGGGCTCGGGTGAGTTTTGGGTAGGCTACGAGATGTTTTTAACTTATGAAAGTTGTTGGTTTTTCTTCTACTGGTGCACAGTTAAATTGTTCTTCGCGTTCGCATGGACTCACTCGTGAACTCGTAGAGTAAAATTTCACTGGGGTATTTTTGTTCTTCGCGAACATGGATCTCAGGACGCGAACGCGAAGCACTGGTGGGTTAAGGCTTAGCGAACACGTTCTGGCCCACGCGAACGCATTGAGTAATGGACATGGGGGCAGGGTAGTTGTATTTCTCTACGCGAACACGGCCTCATGGTCGTGAACGCGATGGTCAAGGGTTGCAAATCATCGCGAATGCGTCCCAACTTATGCAAACGCAAAGGCCAACGGGCCTGACCCATCGCGAACACGGCAGGCCCATCGCAAACGCGATGAAGGCTTGCCCAGTCATATAAAATCAATTTTAAAATGGGCAGAACCCTTTTCTTCATATTTTTTGAACTACCAAGACCTATAGGAAATTTCCTTCACAGAAGTTCATCCCCAAAGTGTTGGTAGACAATTCTAAACTCTTTTCTTCACTTTTCAATAAAAAATTTAGAATTTTCATAGTAGAAATTGAGGGTTTGGGTAGAATTAGGGAATTTCGTAATAATTAAATCTTTATCTCGAATTATGGTCGGATTTCAAAACTAATTTCATATCAGGGCTCCAGGGTGAATGGATAAACGTAATTTGGTTCGAACCCCGAGTTTGGACCAAACGGGCCCGCGTTTTAACTTTTTTTGAGAAAATTTAGGAAAATCATAAAGTTTCAGTAAAGTTACTTCCTTTAGCATTAATTAATGATATTAAGCTAATTATGATTAGATTCGAGTGTGTTGGAGGTGAATTCAAAAGGAAAAGTTGTAATTGAGCAGTGAGTGACCTGCAGAATTGAGATAAGTGTTGTGTCTAACCTTAGCTTGAGGGAATAGGTATTGTGTGACTACTTGTTACCTGTTTGTTTGCTAAATCCAATGTATATGTGAGGTGACGAGTACCTATACGTTGTGGTCAGGTCATACCATGCGAGTAAATGCTATTTCTTGTGATTTTGGTTGTCTTAAAGCCTATCACCTGAGATTAATTGTTGTTAGTGAAATGTTGAGAGATTAGTATCCGGTCCCACCGAGATGATTATTATTTTGAATATTGAGTTGAGGCTGAAATGATAAATGATGATAGAAACCATGATGAAATATTGATTTCTTGTGAAATCCCTTTTAGAACATTGAGTTGAGATTGAAATATTAATTGGTGATGAAAATTATGAAGAAATATTGCTTCTTTGTGAAATTCCTTTTTATATGTTATTGGTGATTTAATTGTATTGTGAGGAAGAGTGTAAAGCACGAAGGGTGATGATGTGCATGATTTGATTATATTATGAGGAAAAGAGTAAAGCACGAAGGGTGATGTCGTGCATGAATTATTTATAATGTGAGGAAGAGAGTAAAGCACAAAGGGTGATGCCATGCATTCTTAATTATAATCTGGTGAGGATAAGAGTAAAAGCACGAAGGGTGATGTCGTGTATTCTATTTATTATTTGGTGAGGCTGAGAGTAAAAGCACGAAAGGTGATGTTGTGCACTCCATTTCTATTATTAGTTGTTGATATTATTGTTGATTACTGTCTGATTCTGCCTTGTTGTTTTTCTCTCTCTTTATGTTAAAATTCCCCATCGCAGGATCCCTTCCCATTGGTTGCTGTTTACATTCTTTAATTTCTATTATTCCTGTTAGCATGATTTTCGATCTCCAGGTTTTATGTGGTGTCTTGTCCTAGCCTCGTCACTACTTCGCCGAGGTTAGGCTTGACACTTACTCAGTACATGAGGTCGGTTGTACGAATACTACACTCTGCACTTTATTGTGCAGATCCAGGTACCGGCCAACATGACGAGATCTTAGTAGCCCACATTCATCATTCGGAGATATGAGGTATATCTGCCGGTGTCCGCAAATTTCTGGAGTGTTCTCCTAGTTCTATAGATACTGTTTTATTATATTCAAAACGATTACATTATTTTTATCAGGCCATTATTTGTAATATTCTTAGTGGTTCGTGAATTATGACACCAGACCCTGGGGTAGTCTCCTAGTTATATATACATTTAGTTCATGGCTCGGTTTATTCATTCGCTTATTATTTATTCGTGAAATCATACATTGGAAATTATTAGATGTAGTTTATTTTTAGATTGTCTTATTGTGTTAAATAAATATTCAAAGGAAAATGGCTATTCAAGTTCTAACACTGGCTTGCCTAGCAAGTGTGGTGTTAGGCGCCATCATGGCCCCTAAGGTTGGGAATTTCGAGCGTGACACAATACCAATATTGGGGCTATAGTCAAAGATGTCTTGAGCTTCCGAAAGCTCTCCTCGCACTCCTCTATCCATCTGAATGGTACACCCTTCTGGGTCAGCCTGATCATAGGTGCTGCAATAGATGAGAATCCCTCTACAAAACGACGGTAATTCCTCGCCGAACCAAGAAAACTCTGGATCTCCGTAGCTGAGGACAGTCTAGGACAAATCTACACTGCTTCCACCTTCTTCGGATCCACCTTGATCCCATCACTCGATACTACATGACCCAAGAATGCCATTGAGTCTAGACAAAACTCACACTTTGAAAATTTTGCATATAGCTTCTTTTATCTCAAGGTATGAAGCACAGTCCTCAGGTGCTGCCCATGATCCTCCCGAGTCCGGGAGTACACCAGAATGTCGTCAATAAACATAATGATGAAAGAGTCGAGATAAGTCCGAAAAACACTTGCATCAAGTGCATACATGTTGCTGGGGAATTGGTCATCCAAAAAGACATCACAAAGAACTCGTAGTGACCATACCGAGTCCTGAAAGCAGCCTTCGAGATATCTGGCTGATAGCCTGAATGCAAGTCAATATTGGAAAACACCTTGGCACATTGTAAACAACCAAACAAGTCATCAATACGAGGCAGTAGATACTTGTTATTCATTGTAACTTTGTTCAGATAGCGATAATCAATGCACATACACATAGAAACATCCTTTTTCTTTACAAATAAGAGTGGAGCACCCCAAGGTGACACAATGGTCCAAATGAAGCCCTTATCAATAAAATCCTGTAACTGCTCCTTCAACTCCTTCAACTCAGGAGGAGCCATACGATATAGAGGAATAGAGATGGGCTGAGTGCCCGGCAACAAATCAATGCCGAAATAAATATCTCTATCGGGCGGCATACCCAGAAGATCAGCTGGATACACATCTGAAGAGTCCCTCACTACTGGAAGTGACTCAATTGTAGGGTTATCAATACTAACATCTCTGACATAAGCTAGATACGCGTCACACCCCTGCTCAACCACTCATTGAGCTTTAAGTAATGAAATAACTCTATTGGGAGTATACTCTAAGGTACCTCTCTATTCTAATCGTGGTAATCCTGGCATAGCCAACATCACGGTCTTAGAGTGAAAATCAAGAATAACATAATGGGGCGACAACCAATCCATGACCAAGATAACATCAAAGTCTACCATGTTGAGCAATAATAAATTGGCTCTGGTCTCAAAACTAGTAAGAGTAATCAAACCCAATAGATACACGCGGTCCACAACAAGAGAATCTTCCACAGGAGTAGACACATAAACAGGGGAACTTAAAGAATTCCGAGATATGCCCAAATACGGGGAAAAATAAGAGGACACATAAGAATATGTAGAGCCTTGATCAAATAAGACCGACACATTTCTATGAAAAACTAAAACAATACCTGTAATGATAGAGTCAGAAGCAAATGCCTCTGTATGAGCCAGAAGAGCATAATATCTGGCATGGCCTCCCCCTCTAAGGCGACCTCGACCTCCCCGACCTCCACCTCGATCTGGCTGAGCAGGTGGGGAGCTAGTTGGTGTTGGAATCATAGCCCAAGGACCCGGTGTAGCAGGCGGTGGCTGAGAAGTCCGTGGAGGTGCATCCCTCCGAAGTTTGAGGCAATCCCTCACCATATGGTGAGTGTCGCCACACTCAAAACTAGCTCTCGGAGGGCGTGGCTACTGTGACTGGCTCGGGCCAGGTCTGCTGGACTAGCCATAAAAGCACCCCGTGCAGGAGGCACACTAGATACTAGCAGTGCATAATAAGGCTCCTAGGTCCTAGAAGGGCCGGAATACCACTAGCGGCTGGAGGAGCTGAATGGAACGGGGCGACTCACACAACCCCTACCATGGCGAGCTACAACTGGGGCACAAGTACCATTGTAAGTGCCAGACTCTTGAGACCTCTTGGCCTCCCTCTCCTCTCTATCCCGAGAGAGCATGCCCTCCAATCTCCTAGCAATACTCACAACCTGCTGGTAAGAAATATCAATCTCCAGCTCCTTGGCCATACTAATCTTGATACCGTGGCGGAGTCCCTCAATAAACCGATGAACCCTCTCTCAAATTATGGCAACTAAGGCTGGTGCATGTCCGACCAAATCACTGAAACGAACCGCATACTTTGGCACAGTCATAGCATCCTGGCATAGCTGCTCAAACTCCGCGCTCCATGCGTCTCTGAGGCTATGAGGGACATACTCTCTTTAAAACATGTCCGAGAACGGAGTCCATGTAACTGAAGTGGCCTCAGGCGGACTACTCAACTCAAAATCACGCCACCACTGACAGGCTGCTCCTTTAAGTTAGAATGTAGTAAAAGAAACCCCACTCAACTCGGCTACACCCATTGTACGGAGAATACGGTACCACTCCTCTACAAAACCCTAGGCATCATCTGTTGCCAATCCGCCGAAGGTAGGATGGTGGTACTTCTTGTACCTCTCAAGTCTGAGCTGCTCTACCTCAGAAGCTGCTACACTAGCCTTGTGCTGAACCATAGCAACCGGCTGCACCGACATAAACTCTAGGACCTGGTCGACCTGAACCCGCTAATTTGGGTACGGGATGTGGGAGTTTGTGCCTCTCCGTTGGACTTAGATGTGGCAGGAGCAAGTGGAATCAATCCAGCCCGAGCTAAGGTGCTGTACATGCTCAGGAACTGGGCTAGAGTCTCCTGGAGGGATGGTGCAGCAACAGGTACCTCAGGTGCCTGCCCTCCAGCTGAAGCTACTGGGGGCTTCTCTGTCGCAACTCACACGGGTGCCTTGGCTGCTCTACGTGGACGTCCTCGGCCTCTACCCCGACCCCAGTCTCTCGTGGATCTAGCAGGGTTCGGGGGTGCCTGGTCATCAGATGCGCATGTACGGGTCCTCACCATCTGTGAGAAAGAATAGAATACAGAAGTTTAGAAGTTTGATGTCAACAAATTTCGTAGTGTAATTTTTCCTAACAATTCCATAGCCTCCCGAAGATAAGTACAGACGTCTCCGTACCAATCCGTGAGACTCTAATAAACAAGCTTGTAACTCATGACACCTATGAACCTAGAGATATGATACGAACTTGTCATGACCCAAACTCCTTTCGTATAACGTCGTGAGGACACCTAGTCTTTACGACTAGGTAAGCCTAGATAATTGCGAAAAAAACAAAACGAAAGTAAAACTTGGCAACTAACAGCAGTAGATAACTGAATAACTAGTAACAACGTCGCTTGACATGTACAATAACGAATACCCTATAAATACACAGTCTTCCCAAAACCCGAAACATCGTAAGTCACAAGCTACAGAAAGAAAATAGCATCACTATACAACAAAGTCTAATAAAAGAAATCCATGAAGTGTTTGACATAGGGAAGAATAGAGGGGGACTCCTAGGTTTGCGGACGCGAGCAGATGTACCTTGAAGTCTCCGAAACAACAGCAACTGCACAACTAATAGCAAGGGTTGTATGATGAACCTAGATCTACACACGAAAACATGTGCAGAAGAGTAGCATGAGTACACCACAATAGTACCCATAAGGGCCAAGCCTAACCTCAGTCGAGTAGTGACGAGGTCAGGTCAGGCCCACTGGTAAATAATAAATAAGGCAGGAAAATATACAATATAATAAGAGACTAGAATTTAACAAAAGGAAATATAGCAAAAAAACAATACGACACATAGGGGTAAACAACAGGGGATCTCCCGAGATACCGTCTCGTAGTTCAAAAATAAATGTGTAGGGAGAACTCCCGAGGTACTACCTCATAGTCTCAAAAGTAAATATACAGGGAGAACTCCTGAGGTACCGCCTGTTAGTCTCAAAAGTAAGGAGAACACCCGAGGTACTGCCTCGTAGTCTCAAAAGTAAATGTGCAGGTAAAACTCCCGAGGAACCGCCTCGTAGTCTCGAAAGTAAACACACAACTCAAATCAATAAATACAATAGTTAACATTAAGAATTTACAGTTAATACTGATAAAGAACAAGGAAAAGCAGGAAATCAACTAGGCATGCTTCACAGAGTTCAAATAAGCAGTTTAAGTACATAGACATGCGATATTATACTAAAGAGGATAACTACACATGTTGGAATAGCTCAACTAAGAATGAAAACAGACTAATACTCATTAAAACGGTAAAACTCAAATTAAAAGGAAAACAAGTTGCTACTCAGTAAAATTGAGTTGTACAACAAATAGCCCATGTACGTACTATTCACCTGACTTACATGACGCTTACATATCACAATAGCACCAAATCCTAAGGGGATTTCCCTCACACAAGGTTAGGCAACCCACTTACCTTAAACCAAGCTCAACCAATCGGTAACAATGCCTTTTCCACGAATATCCGACTTCGAATGGCCCAAACTTAGCCATAATCAATTATATACCATAATATAGCTATAAGAAGCTAATCTAATTAATGAAATCAAAGCTAAAGCAATAAATTAGAAAATTGCTCCAAAAAGCCTCCCCGGGCCCACGTCTTTGAATCGGGTACATGTCACAAAATATGAACACCCATTCACTCACGAGTCCAACCATATAAATATTACTCGAATCCAACCTCAAATCGCCTTTCAAAACCTAAAATATTAGTTTAGGAAGTTTCTACCATTTTCCCACAAATTTCCAACTCAAATCCCTAATTAGATGATGAAAATAGTAGTAGATTCATGTTCCAATCCTGGTTAGAATCACTTACCCCAAAAATTCCCTTGAAGAATCCTCGAAACATCGCCTCACACCGAGCGCTCAAAGTATTGAAAATGGGAATCAAACCCTCGAACTTGACCTTTTCTGCCGAGGTATTCCGCATCTGCGGACCACCAGTCGCACCTGTGACGCTGCGCCGACGGAATTTCCATCGTACGTGCAGAGATGACTTAAGGTCCAAAATTCCTATTTTGCGGACCAGGGCACGCACCTGCGGGCCCGCTGCTGCTAATGACCTTCCGCATCTTCCACCTTGCCCAGGCCGCCCATTATCACTTATGCGGTCATTCCTCCGCATCTGCGGATGCGCAAATGCACCTCCCTTCTCGCACCTGCACTCATAGACCAAGCTTGACCAAACCACACATGCGATCCTCCTTTCGTACGTGTGAGCCCGCACATGCGGTCTCCCTACCGCAAGTGCGAAACACCAGAACCAGAAAAACTTCAGCAATTGCCTAAGTCCAAATTCAATCCATTAAGCATCGGAAATACACCCGAGGCCCGCGAGACCTCAACCAAACATACCAACCAGTCCTATAACACCATACGAACTTATCCAAGCCCTCGAATCACATCAAACAATGCTACAAACACGAATCACCCTCTGATTCAAACTTAATGAACTTGAAACTTCAAGTTTCTACAACCGATGCCGAAACCTATAACCACATTCGATTGACCCCAAATTTTGCATACAATTCATATTCAACATTACAGACCTACTCCAACTTTCGGAATAGGAATCCGACCCCGATATTAAAAGGTCCACTATCGGTCAAAATCTCCAAAAATTTGACTTTCGCCATTTCAAGCCTAAATCAGCTATAGACCTCCAAGACTCTAAGTCCCAAATCACATAACGGAGCTAACGGAACCGACGAAACTCCATTCAGGAGTCGTCTTTACACAGTTCTGACGAAGGTCAAAATCCTAAGACTTAAGCTTACGTTTAGGGACTAAGTGTCCCAAATCACTCCGATACCACAACAACAACCTCCCGGAAAGTCAAATAAGCAGAAAAGGTACGGGGAAAGCAGTAAACATGGGATTGGGGTTATAACTCTCAAAACGACTGGCCGAGTCGTTAAAACATCGTGAATGCGAAGGCCAGATTCCTACATCACTCAGCCTTCCTCTATGCGAATGCGGGAGAACCTTCGTGAGGGTGTAGAAGGAAACTAGACACCAGCAAAATCTGATGCTTCAACTATAACACCAAGTCTAATTCTAGTCCGTTAACCATCCAAAATCCACCCGAGACCCCCGGAACCTCAACCAAACGTACCAACAAGTCATAAAACATCATACGAACTTAGTTGAGCTTTTAAATCACATCAAATAACGCTAAAAACACGAATCACACTCTAATTCAAACTTAATAAACTTTGAAACTTCAAACTTCTACAACCGATACCGAAACCTATCAAGTCACGTCCGATTGACCTCAAATTATGCACACAAATCATAATTGACATTAAGGACCTACTCCAACTTCCGGAATCACAATCCGACCCCGATATCAAAACGTCCACTTCCGGTCAAACTTCCCAAAAGTTCAACTTTTGCCATTTCAAGCCTAATTCAGCTACAGAACTCCAATTCACAATCCGGGCACGCTTCTAAGTCCAAAATCACCCAACGGAGCAAACAGAATTAACAAAACTCTATTCTGAATTTGTCTTCACACAGTTCCAACTACGGTCAAAACTGCTTATGTGCTGGGTTTTCTTTTATACAATCTTTGTTGTTTTTGCTCCTAGTTATACTTGAAGAGCTTGTTGTATCCCGGGGGATAAGACTAATAATATTTATCACGGTGTGGGCAAAATATCCTTAAAGACAGTGTCTTTGACACGCCTCAAGCTAAATCTTATTCTCCATAATCCAATATTTTTCCAACAATCTTAAGGATATTTCGCGTTATTATGGAGAATAACGCTGCTAATGTTGCTGTTGATGCTACTACACCCGCTATACCTACCGTTTCTATTGTTGTTCCTTCACCAAATACCTATGCCAAACTTTTCCCTAATGTTTCGAAATTTGAGGTTTTTGGTGGAGATAAGTTTAAGCTCTGGCAGGAATGCATGCATTCTATTCTGGATATGCATGGAGTTGCTTTTGCTCTTACTGATCCTATGCCAATAGAAGCAACTTCCATTCATATGGGTCAATGGGTTCATGATAATAAGGTATGTAGACATACTGTAATTTCTACTCTTTCTAATGAATTGTTCGCTGTCTATGTTCCCTACAAGGAGGCAAAAGAAATTTGGGAGTTAATGATAACAAAGTACACTGCTGAAGAGGCAACCAAACAAATATTCATGATTGTAAACTACTACTAGTGGGAGATGTCAGAGGATAAGGACATAACTGCACAAACCAACGAATTTCATAAGCTGATTGAAGATCTCAAATATGAAGATATATTTATACCCGAACAGTTTGTTGCTAGTATGCTTATAGAAAAAATTCCCAAATATTGGAGTTACTACAAACGATAATTGAAACACAAACACAAGAAGCTGCCGCTGAAGGACTAGGTCAAGCACATTATAATTGAAAATACCAACCGCAAGAAAGCAATTGCGGACAACAGAAAGGAGTTTGCTACAAGATCCAACCTTGTGGAGGACAAAAATGGTCAAAACAAATCAAGCAACAAGTACGATAAAAGAAATGGTTATAAGCCCAAAACCAACAATCAAACCTTAAAAAAAAAAGGCAATTGAATTGTGTGTGTCAAACCTGGCCAGCATGCTGCTCAATGTCAGAAAAGATCTGGGAATGACAATCCTGCTAAGGCTAAAATAAATTTTACTGAAGCCAAAACTGCATTTGTTTCCCAAGTGAACCTTGTGTCCAATGTGAAATATTGGGCGTTAGATTCAGGTGCTACTAGGCACATATGTGCTAATAAAAAAGAGAAGTTGTATATCTTGGTGACTCAAGGACTACGCTAGTTCTTGAAAAAGGAAAAGTTCTTCTCAAACTCACATCTAGCAAAACATTAGCATTAAATGATGTGTTGCATGCTCCTAGTATCCGAGCTAATTTGCTCTCTGTGGGATTATTAGGTGGGGGTGAACGTTTCTTTTGAATCTGATAAGGTTGTATTGACCGAGAATAATAATTTTGTTGGCAAGGGTTATTATAACCATTGCTTGTTTGTACTCAATGTTATCAATGAAAATGCTAGTTCTTGTGCTTCTTGATTGACTCTTTTAATTTATGGAATGCTATATTAGGACGTGTTAGTTTATCTTATATTAAGAAGATGCATTTTGAAGGTCTTATTTTAACTATAAAATTTTCAAATATTGATAAGTGTGAAGTTTATGCCAAAGCTAAACAAACAAAGAAATCACGTGCTTCTGTGTTTAGAGAATCTGAATTATTAAGTATAATCCATACTGATTTAGGAGACTTGGAACAAACTATGATTAGAGGAGGAACAACTTATTATGTGATGTTTATAGACAAATTTTCTAGATATACAAAAAATTATTTGTTAAGAAAAAAAGATGAAGCTTTTGATAAGTTTGTAATTTATAAATCTGAAGTAGAAAATCAATTGGATAAGAAAATCAAAAGAGTTAGATCCGATAGAACTGGTGAATTTATTTTATTGAATGACTATTGTGAGAAAGAAGGCATAATTATAACGATCCGACCGGTCAATTTGAGAGTTATATCCTCGACCCCCTGTTTACTGTTTTTCCTATATCTCTTTATGCTTATGTGACTTGTCGGGATGTCTTTGTTGTGGTTTCATAGTGTTTGGGACACTTAGTCCCTAAAATGGAAGCTTAAGTCTTAGAATTTTTTTCTATAGTTGGAACTATGTGAAGACGACTCCGGAATGGAGTTTCGTCGGTTCCGTTAGCTTTGTTGGTGATTTTGGACTTAGGGGTGTGTCTGAATTGTGTTTCGGAGCTTTGTAACTAATTTAGGCTTGAAATGGAAAAAATCAAATTTTTGGAGGAAGTTGGGGTAGGTCGTATTTCAATCGGACGTGGTTTGACAAGTTTCAGAATCGGTTGCAGAGATTTGAAGTTTCAAGTTCATTAAGTTTGAATCGGAGGGTGATTCGCGTTTTAGCGTTGTTTGATGTGATTCGAGGGCTCGACTAAGTTTTTAAGGTGTTTTAGGACTGGTTGGTATGTTTGGTTGTGTAAGGCCCCGGAAAATTTTGTTAAGCAATATAGGATTCGGGGTGCCAGGTAGACTAATTGTAATATTTTATGTGCTTTAATTATAATGTAAATGAATTAGGTGTGGTGGATAAGTGTATGATCATATAATAAGTAATGTGAGGTCCAAGGGGAAGCCTAAGACTAGGCCAAATGGGAGAATTCCATAATAGGCTAAAAGTCCAAAGGTATTTGCACTAGTACACACTTTGAAGGAGCATATCTAATTATGTATAAAGTATTATGTGATGAATAACCTATCAAATGAAAGGTCTTCGAGTCTAGTTTTTAACGCTTTAAACCATTCGTCATTTGGACATTTTCTACGTAAAGTTATGGTCAAATTACCGAAGGCTGAAAAAATGCGATCCTGTGTCAAATCTGTGATCGCATTTCATGTCGCATTTTGACTCTGCGATCGCAGATACGTCGCAGATTGGGACAGTGTAGCCCAGTTTTGGGAAGTTGCTTTGCAATTCACTCTGAGGCCCGCACGTTTGTTTTGCGGTCCATTCTGCAATTGCAGACCCTGTTATGGAGGCTTATTTTTCATATTTTATAACCCGACCCCATTTTCATAAATAGGTTTAAGGGCTTCATTTGGGGTCATTTTCTACTCGTTTTTGAGAGAAATGAGAGCATATAGAGAGAGAAAGAAGGGGCCTAACTTCATAATCATCCAAATCTTTCTCAAGTCTTCGAGAATCAAGAAAGATAATCATAGATTGTCCTCCATCCGAGTAAGTCCTACTTCCAAAAATTCCATGCAAGAGGTTAAGGGTTCAAATATGTGGTGGGGGTTAGAAATAGGCCATGCATGTGGGACTAAGTTGTAGTATGTGATGTTAAATAACTAATTTGGGTAGTTCATGTTAAAATTGGTTGAGGAGAGAAGGAATTACCATTTCTAAACCTTGTAGTCTACTTCACATGTTAGAAGTTTGATGAAATTCCTAAGAGAGTTACACCATAGGTAATCTTCCTAATTATTAATCGATTTTCGCTATCTCCGTATAGATTGTTATAGCTAGAAGTGTTGGTGTATTGTCTAAACTTAAGGAAAAGCTTTGTGAGGTATGTATGGCTAACTTTAGCCCTTGTAAAATCCCTCTTGTTGTGGTAAGCATACGGTATGTATACTTATATGGAAATATGTGAATTGACTGTCTAGTTGATTGCTACCCCAACTGTGTTAGATGAGATTTTGAATGGTGACTTGGCATGCCTACTTTATTATTTGCAAAGATGGTAGTTATTGATATGAAGCATTGTAAATAAGTTGAACGGTTATGGAAATACCTTGTGCATAAATTGTTTCATGATGAAAGTTTGGGGTGCCTTGAGCCCAAGTAAATGAACTGTTAAATGTGAATTTGTGATCCTTGAAAGGAAGGCCATGTGATGAAATTGTTTGGTGTTGTTGTTGAATTTGGAATCCTTGAAAGGGAAGTTCTTATAATGAAATTGTTTGTTGTTGTTGCTGTTGTGATGAAATTATTGGTGATGTTGTTTTTGAAATATAAATTGTCAGGCCGGGTCGGGTTGCGCGCCACAACACGAAGTAATAAGGTGTGGGTTGTGGTGATAAGGTTGAAAAATAAATTGTCAGGCGGGGTCGGGTTGCGCGCGGCAACACGAAGTAATAAGGTGTGGGTTGTGGTGATAAGGGTGGCCGAGGTAATAAGGGTGGCCGAGGTAATAAGGGTGGAAAAGTGATCTTTATCACTATTGGTATGAAATTGATGAAACTCGTGAATGTGGTGGTGTTGAAAAGGGAAAAAGGAGAGATTGTAAAATATTTGACTTTGATTGTCTCTTTCCGTGTGTTTTTTATTGTTGGTCCTATTGCTGTCCTTTTTTTTATCTGTATATTGGTTGATTGTACTTGGGATAAAGTTTGTTCATACATACTAGTACTATTCCACAGTACTCACGTCCCCTTTTCCCGGGGCGCTACATCTTTTATATGGATGTAGGTGGTTCTATAGCAGGTAGCTCAGTCCGCCGTTAGTGGTACCTCCTTTTCATCTCTGCAGCAGTTGTGGTGAGCCCCTATTCTCCTCGGGGCCGTGTGTGGATCATACCACCCTCTTTTGTTTATGTTGTAAAGGTATAGTTGGGGCCTTGTTACCGGCAAGTTATGTAAAATCCCTAGTATTCGTAAAGGCTCCTTAGACATGATGTGGGTGTATATATATATTTTTGGGTAGTAACAGTACGTACTCGAAACCGTGGATCATGTTGGAAAGTTATGTATGTGTTATGTATGTTTGAATATCAATCTTTGAAATGCTAAAAGAGGAAACAAATGGATATATGTTGTAAAATGTACTTTGAAACTAAAATTGGCTAACTCACACGAAATAATACATGTTATGAACGCGGGGTAATACGTTGGGCAGGAAAGGCAATCCAGGTCCGCTTGACTGGGTTCACCTGGTTAGGCGCCGGTCTCGTCCCTCGATTTTGGGGCATGACAAACTTGGTATCAGAGCCTAAGGTTTTAAAGTGTCCTAGGATGTCTCAGAGTCGTGTCTAGTAGAGCCCTTCTTATCGGTGTGTTGTCGACCACATCTATAATTAGGGGGCTACATGTACATTTAGGAATTTCACCCTTCTTTGATACTCCAATCGTGCGATAGAGCTCAAGTTAGGGAGTTAGTTTTCTCTCCAAGCCTTACTCTCAAAATGAGTAATCATGATACCATAATCCGCGTGTTTGAAGCCATGAGGAGGGAATGATCCCACCATTGAGTCCGAAGGGACTGCCCAAGGGCTTGTTAGGAGAATGTATTGAGCTGTGGAGGGATTGGTAGAACCTATCGCTAAGAGGGGAGTGCCCTTGTCCCTATTGATGCCCCTAAACCACCAAATCCTATAGTATATCGGTATGGTACCAACGTGGTCTTGTTGTATATGTACATCCATATTGAAGAACCTTCATAGGCATGGTCTTAATGAATGTTGAGTCACAAACCATTACATGCACCCACTCTTTGAACGAGATCCAATATTTCCTGAATTCACTCTACCACAAATTTTCTTATATGAAATCTTTTATGATATCGAGCTCTATGATCATGTCCTTGAATTGAGTTATAGTTATAGAATTACCATTTCCAACACGCCTTTCTCAACTCTAACAAGGGACTACACCCGAAGCATTTCTCATCGAATGAAGGGATGAACCATTATCATATGTTCGCACAAAATAAAAAGATATCTTTTCTTGGCCCTTTTCTTCGGGTTTCTGCTTCAATCTGAATATTGATATAAGTGAGGATCTTTCTTTGTTTCATCATCATCTCTAGTATGGTAGTGCCCTCTCTCTACCTTTGTTGAGGCTTCCATTTTGGCCTAGTGGTCGGAATCGACTAAATTTTTATTCGCTTGACGAGAATCTCCCTCTTCTCTGACAGGTTATTTTCTGAATTTGATCTGCTCAATTGCTTTTCTACATTATTAAATCTCCATCGAAGCTAGGGTCCGTCGAGCCTCCATGTAGCTGGATCGTGCTACTTATTCTTGTTGCTCATCTTATTCTTTTTGCTCATATTATTCTTGAAGGTTGTTCTTCTTTTGGTTATAAGGTAGACGAGCCTTTTCGCTCCTCCTTTGGATTGCATAATACTTGTTTAAGTGTCGTTATATGTTAATTGCTCCATGTTGCTACGAATCCAACTGATTTTGATGTTTGTAGTGGCTCCCCCAGCCGTGAAGCTATTGAGTTTACTCCTAAAACCTCAAGTTTCCTTTTTGTTAGTTCATCTGACATACCCGACTTTCCCCTAGTTGATGATCCATTTCTCAGTTCCAATTTCGAGGGCTGAAGAAAGATCATAATTGTGTCCCTGGTATCTATAAATATAATATCTTTTATTAATTAGTAATCCACCCAAATTCTGTACCAATTCAGCAGAATCCAGAAAATGGGATAGATGTAGCAATACTTTTATTTTCTAGCTAACTAGTTTGCGGTCCTCTAATATTACTAGAGATTTCAGTATTCTGACATAACTAAACAAGGATATAGGATTATAGGTAGCGGGGGCAAGTCAATCCATCCTCTTACTTTAACTACGAGCCTGCTTCATTCACTATCGGCTATATGTTCCGTTCTCAAATCCTACCCCCTTAGAAGTACTATCCTTAAAGGTTGAACTCTGAACCAGAAAGAGTAGCTCTAATTTTAAAATACTTCTAGATATCTGGTCAATGGATTAATAAATGCCACCAATTACGCGGGTTCCCACTTCACTTCAAGTTCATCAAGTGTTTTGTAGAAGGGTGTTGTGAAGCTTCATTGTGAAGTAGAGTCGCTGGCCATAAGTGGATTTTTAAATTTTGGAGCTATACATCGTGTGACTATATGCAGAGATCTTCTTTCAAAAACGTAAAGGTCCTCGTAATACCTTATATTATCACTTTTCCTAGTGGTTACAATGTAAAGGTCACTTCTATAAGCTCTCTCACTTTCTTTACATTTGTCTTGCATCATGTGTTGTTTACCCGTAATCTTCAAGGCGATATTATCTAAATTTCTCAACTAGTTATCCAAATATATGATCTGATTTAATTAAACTCACTTTTATGTACTCTACAAGTTCCCTAGGAGTGGGCAAATTTCCCCTTTACTACAGACTTCTAAATGTCTTCAACTCTGTTTAAGCTTGTTGATTCCAAATAGTGTTCTTAGTTGTGCTGCCTTACTATCTATTTTCATCTAGTACCTCTTCTTGTGAATCTAATTTTATGCCTTATGGCATCGAGGTTCGGGGTATATTCCTGTTGTTATGATAAAACGATATTGCTCGCACTCCTTGTGAGACTTTCTCCTAAACGATCATCTACCTGCTCTGCTTGTCCACGTGACTAGGTAACTTGGGTTACTCTTCTCCGATAAGTGAATCAAGGACTTCTCACCCTTTCATAATTATTCATATGGTCACTTCGAGGCCTTATTCTACACTAGCTCGTAATGATTTTGAGTACTTTCTCGCCATTGTTGATGATTTTCTAGGGCTACGAGGGTATGTCTCATGGGTTCCAAAAGTAATGATTTTCCTTAAAGTTCAAGCTTAAATTGCCATGATTTTGAATCAAAGTGTGTCCCCTTTTTCAAAAATCTTAAATGGGTCGGAATTGATGAGGTTATGTGGCTTTCTACTCACTCGGCTTCTTGGAGTATTGACAACGTCATGGTCGTGTATGGGGAATGTTTCTACCTCTGGCATTCCACCGCCTTGGGAAAGGTAGATTTTTCGAATTATGATAACCTCATAAGTAGATGACGTCTTTTCCATCCTCATGCGCTTGTGGCATAGAGTCCTTGTGTCACTTATTGTTAGGAGAAATCAAATTCCACGTATTTCATTTGCGGCCTCAATCACACTCATTTGCAAGAGTCTTATCATTTGAGCTCAACTATTTACCTTACACTCAGAGACACAACTGGTGTATCCTACTTGATCAGTTCTTTAAAGTCTCAAGTTCACATACATGGGATCCACTTTATCTAAGAATACTAGTTACCACTATGCTTCACTTATCTGATAATTGATGTAGTCACCTAGACTAAACCACGTCAGCATCATTAATATGTATCCTCGTGTCTCTTAGCATATAACCTCATGAAATACTCTGCTCAGCACATTAATGGATTCCTGAATAATTCCAGCCAATCTTGAACTCCGTTGCTTCTCACTGTATTTGGCCTATTATTAGTATTGAAAGTTCAAATGTGTCAAAGTCACCCTGTGATCTCATATATTCAGTAGTTAATTTTGTGGTCAATTTATTATGGCACATCTTAGAGTAATCGTGAAGGTCACCACGAGTTTAGTTTGGGTGTTCGCATAGAGATTACGAATTCAGGAGGGTAAACCGGTTATTCTCAAAACATTTCCCCTATAGATGTTATGTGAATTGATAATGAAGGGTACATAAGCGCATTTCCCATTAGGTTGCACTAGGAGTATGATGTTCCCCGTAACTGTTCCTCATGTACTTTGTGTTTTCATATGGTTATGTCTAAGAAGGTAGTGATAAAAGATGGATGTGAATTGATTTGATTTAGCTATATGATCATGGTAATATCCTATATGATGCATTATTGGCATAAATCATCGTGGCTTGACTTCATATGGATTGTTGATTGAAATGAAATTATATTCTTGTTGATGAACACCTTCGTGATTACATTAATGGCTGGTAGGGACTATTATGAACACATGATTGTTTGGTTACTATGAAATGATATCCTTGACGGTATGATGCCATGTGATGGAATTGTGGGCTGTTGTTGTTACCATGAATTGTAATGTCCGGTGGAATGTAAATTGTATAGTGGAAATCATTAAAGGTAAAGTTAATGGGTAGTTAACTCATGCGAGGTGTATATCTCTCATCCTTGTTATGTATGTTTGGGAGTTGATATTATTTCGGTGATGTGTTATGGCAGATCTTGGAAGTCAAGGAGGCCACCTTGAAGGCTGAAAGTGTCGTGGAAGGAAAATATTTTTGCTTGATTGTATGTCAATTAGTTTTGACTTGAAAGGTACCATATAGGTGTTATGATCTAAAAATGTGCAGTCCATGTTCAGGTGTCTTTATGGTTATGTAGTTCTTGTGATGTTGAGATTAGTGTTATGGGTGTATACATTGTGGTGCTTTGTCGAGTTATTGATGAGTTTTAAAGATGGTTTTGGTAGTTCTCTGGCAGGTGGATAGGCCTAGTTACAAAGGAGATGCTGTCGAAATTTCTCAAAAATTTGGGAGTCAGTCAAAATTTAGGGGATTGAGGTAGGATAAAAAAGAAATATGTTATGTTAGGTGTTTGGGTCAGGCTCTACCTCTCATTCGAGGACTAATGATCCTAAGCAGGGGAGAATGTAAGGACTCGGAAAATTTTGCTAAGCAATATAGGATTCGGGGTGCCAGGTAGACTAATTGTTATATTTTATGTGCTTTAATTATAATGTAAATGAATTGGATGTGGTGGATAAGTGTACGAGTCATATAATAAGTAATGTGAGGTCCAAGGGGAAGCCTAAGTCTAGGCCAAATGGGAGAATTCCATAATAGGTTAAAATTTCAAAGGTATTTGCACTAACACACACTTTGAAGGATCATATCTAATTATGTATAAAGTATTATGTGATTAATAAAATATCAAATGAAAAATCTTCGAGTCTAGTTTCCAACGCTTCAAACCGTTTGTCATTTGGGAATTCCTACGCAAAGTTATGGTCAAATTATCGAAGGCTGAAAAAATGCGATCCTGTGTCAAATCTGCGATCGCATTTCATGTCGAATTTGACTCTGCGATCGCAGATACGTGGCAGATTGGGCCAGTGTAGCCCAGTTTTGGGAAGCTGCTTTGCGATGCACTCTGCGACCCGCACGTTTGTTCTGCGGTCCATTCTGCGATCGTATACCCAGTTACGGAGGCTTATTTTTTCCTATTTTTATAACCCGACCCCATTTTCATAAATAGGTTTAAGGGCTTCATTTGGGGTCATTTTCTACTGGTTTTAGAGAGAAATGAGAGCATATAGAGAGAGAAAGAAGGGGCCTAACTTCATAATCATCCAAATCTTGCTCAAGTCTTCAAGAATCAAGAAATATAATCATAGATTGTCCTCCATCCGAGTAAGTCCTACTTCCAAAAATTCCATGCAAGAGGTTAAGGGTTCAAATATGTGGTGGGTGTTAGAAATAGGCCATGCATGTGGGACTAAGTTGTAGTATGTGATGTTAAAGAACTAAGTTGGGTAGTTCATGTTAAAATTGGTTGAGGGAAGAAGGAATTACCATTTCTAAACCTTGTAGTCTACTTCACATGTTAGGTGTTTGATGAAATTCCTAAGAGAGTTACACCATAGGTAATCTTCCTAATTATTAATCGATTTCCGCTATCTCTTTATAGATTGTTATGGCTAGAGGTTTTGGTGTATTGTCTAAACTTAAGGAAAAGCTCTGTGAGGTATGTATGTCTAACTTTAACCGTTGTAAAATCCCTCTTGTTATGGTAAGCATACGGTATGCGTACTTATATGGAAATATGTGAATTGACTGTCTAGTTGATTGCTACCCCAACTGTGTTAGATGAGATTTTGAATGGTGACTTGGCATGCCTACTTTATTATGTGCAAATATGGTAGTTGTTTAAAGTTATTGATATGAAGCATTGTAAATAAGTTAAACGGTTATGGAAATACCTTGTGCATAAATTGCTGCTTGATGAAAGTTTGGGGTGCCTTGAGCCCAAGCAAATGAATTGTTAAATGTGAATTTGTGATCCTTGAAAGGAAGGCCCATGTGATGAAATTGTTTGGTGTTGTTGTTGAATTTGGAATCCTTGAAAGGAAAGTTCTTACAATGAAATTGTTTGTTGTTTTGCTGTTGTGATGAAATTATTGGTGATGTTGTTTTTGAAATATAAATTGTCAGGCAGGGTTGGTTTGCGCGCCGCAATACAAAGTAATAAGGTGTGGGTTGTGGTGATAAGGATGGCTGAGGTAATAAGGGTGGCCGAGGTAATAAGGGTGGAAAAGTGATCTTTATCACTATTGATATGAAATTGATGAAACTCGTTAATGTGGTGGTGTTGAAAAGGGAAAAAGGAGAGAATGTAAAATTGTTGACTTTGATTGTCTCTTTCCGTGTGTTTTGATTGTTGGTCCTATTGCTGCCCTTTTTTTATCTGTATATTGGTTGATTGTACTTGGGATAAAGTTTGTTCATACATACTAGTACTATTCCACAGTACTCACGTACCTTTTGCCGGGGGCGCTACATCTTATATATGGATGTAGGTGGTTCCATAGCAGGTAGCTCAACCCGCCGTTAGTAGTACCTCCTCTTCACCTCTACAGCAGTTGTGGTGGGCCCCTATTCTCCTCGGGGCCGTGTGTGGATCATACCACCCTCGTTTGCTTATGTTGTAAAGGTATAGCCAGGGCCTTGTTACCGGCAAGTTATTTAAAATCCCTAGTATTCGTAGAGGCTCCGTAGACATGATGTGGGTGTATATATGTATTTTTGGGTAGTAACAGTACATACTCGGAACCGTGGATCATGTTGGAAAGTGATGTATGTATTATGTATGTTTGAATATCAATCTTTGAAATGCTAAAAGAGGAAACAAATGGATATATGTTGTAAAATGTACTTTGAAACTAAAATTGGCTAACTCACACGAAATAATGCATGTTATGAACGCGAGGTAATACGTTGGGCAGAAAAGGCAATCCAGGTCCGCTTGACTGAGTTCACCGGTTAGGCGCCGGTCTCGTACCTCAATTTTGGGGCGTGACAAGTTGAGGTCTCGGGGGCCTCGGGTGTGTTTCAGATCAAACAACGCTAAAAACGGTAGAAATGGTAAAAACATTGGATTTGAGTTGGAAATTTGGGGGAAAATAGTAGAAACTTCCTAGACTAATATTATGAGTTTTGAAAGGCGATTTGAGGTCTGATTCGAGTAATTCTTGTATGGTTGGACTCATGAGTGAACGAGCGTTCATGATTTGTGACTTTTACCCGATTCCGAGACACGGGCCCGGGGAGGCTTTTTGGGGTGAATTCCTTATTTCTTGCTTTAGCTTAGATTTCATTAGTTAGATTAGTTTCTTATAGATATATTTATGGTATGTAATTGATTTTGGCTATATTTGGGCCATTCAGAGTCGATATTCATTGGAAAAGCATCGCTATCGATGGATTGAGCTTGGTTTGAGGTAAGTGGCTTGCCTAACCTTGTGTGGGAGAATCCCCTTAGGATTTGGTGTTGTTATGTGAGCGCCATGTACACGAGGTGACGAGCCCGTACACGAGCTATTTGTTGAAAAACCTTACTGAGTAATAACCTGTTTTCATCTTATTTGAGTATACTAGCATGTGTAGTTATCCTGTTAGCCTAGAATAGCATGTCTACGTGCCTTAATTGCTTATCTGAACTCTCAGCAGTATGCTTCGTGGATTCCTGCTTCTTTTCTTGATTTGTACCTAGTCTAAACTATAGGTTTTCTTGCTGTAACTATTATCTTCATTTTGTTTGAGCTGTGTATTTACTTTTGGGACAGTATCCCGGGAGATCCCCTTGTGCATTTACATTTGAGACTACGAGGTGGTACCCCGGGAGTTCTCCCTGCACATTTACTTTTGAGACTACGGGGCGGTACCTCGGGAGTTCTCCCTGCACATCTTTTGAGACTACGAGGTGGTACCTCTGGAGTTCTCCCTGCACATATACTTTTGAGACTACGAGGTGGTACCTCGAGAGTTCTCCCTGCATATTTATTTTGGGACTACGAGATGGTATCTGGGGAGTTTCCCCGCTGTTTAACCTGTGTGTTGTACTATTATTTGTTGTGTTTCCTTTTGTTAAATTCTAGTATAATATTATACTGTATATCTCCTCAATTATTTATTATTTACTAGTGGACCTGATCTGACCTCGTCACTACTCGACCGAGGCTAGGTTTGGCTCTTATTGGGTACCATTGTGGTATACGCATGCTACTCTTCTGCACATGTTTTCGTGTGCAGATCCAGGTACATCATTCCAGCCTCGCTATTTAGTGCACCTAATGTTGTTAAGGAGACTTGAAGGTACATCTGTCGCGTCCGCAGACCTAGGAGTCCCCCTCTATCTCTTTGTGTTGTTCTTCTTCTACTACTTATAAATACTGATGTATAGAGCAATTAGTAAATTCTTAGAAGCTTGTGACTACGATGTTCCGGGCCTTGGGAAAATTCTGTATGTATTTTTTGAGAGTGTTATTGTATATGCCGAGCGGCATTTCTATCAATCAATTTCATTATTGCTGTTGTTAGTGGTTTAGATTTATGTTTCATTTTAGTTGTTATTACGCAAATATTAGGCTTACCTAGTCATAGAGACTAGGTGACGTCGCGACCTCTCACAAAGGGAAGATTGGGTCATGACAAGTTGGTATCAGAGCTCTCGGTTCATAGGTGTCGTGAGTCGCAAGCCGATTTATTAGAGTCTCGCGGATCGGTATAGAGACATCTGTACTTATCTTCAGGAGGCTGTGGAACTGTTAGGAAACATTATACTTCTTCGATTCCTTGTCGTGCGAAATTTGTTGACATCAAAATTCTGAACTTTTGCATTCTATTATTTCTCACAGATGGTGAGGAATCGTATCGGAGGATCTAATGAACAGGCACCCGTGCCCCCTATTAGATCCGCGAGAGGTCGGCCCAGGGTAGAGGCCGAGGACTACCACGCGTTGCAGCCGGAGCACCCACGCGAGCTGTGACAGATGATCCCCAGTAGCTCCAGCTGGAGGGAAGGAACCTGAGGTACCTGTTGCTACACCATCCCTCCAAGAGACTCTAGCCCAGTTCATGAGTATGTTCAACACCTTAGCTCAGGATGGATTGATCCCACTTGCTCCTGGCACATCTTAGGCCAGGGGAGGGACACAGGCTCCCGCAGCTGGTACCCCTAAGCAGCGGGTCTAGGTCGACCAGGCCCTAGATTTTATTGTATTGGTAAAAAAGAGCTTCACACGTGTAATAATTATGATGACTGAGCAATCTATGTGGAACAATGAAAACATGACAACTGGACGAGACTCTATGAAGAGGTACGAGGCAAAGAGGCACGGAATAGCATACCCACGGGGTAATCAGCTACGGAAATCTCAACCTGATTGAGAAGAAGAAGAGACACGGTCATAATGAATCCAGACGAAATAAAGGGAATATTCGGAGATCTTCAATAAGCCAGACGTTACATAACCTTCACGCAATAGTTACGGATAAGCATTGTAATGTTACATTAGTGCCATTATTAGTCATTAATGCTCAATCACTGAAAAGGGTAGACGTTATATTAGGAAATTCCCTATATAAGGGAATAAAATATAACTTGTAAGGACACATTCGAACTACTATAGCAATGCACGTATTTTTTGCGCATCTTACTGCTTTCCATTTACGAGTTTACTTACAATTATTAGCTTATTCTTTGGTTATCAGAAACCCGTGTTCTTCTTAAAATAGCTTTGGGAAAAGAATCTAATTCTCTGGTTAAACAAATTGGTTCGCTACCGGGAATCTGATAATCTTTGTTTACTTTCAAACAACATTCTCTGATTTATGTCGAACACCAACGATAATAACCAACAAAGGGATGGAATTCCAGCTCCATCACCTTCAGGAACCCCACGAGGTTCAAGGCAACATTCTCCAGAAAGATATACTTCTCAAAACAACAATCGCAACAATAATGATCAAACAGGAGAACAGGATAAAGTGAAACAAATGATTGCAGAATATGTAAACAAAGACTTGCAAGACTTTGTGAGGGGGTTACCGGCTTCATCACCTACACCACCTCCTAAAAATACCATAACTGTGGAAAATCCTCAATCCGGATTAGCAAACTCAGGAAGTGGGGGCACTCCTAACGAATCCCTCGAAGCGAGACCAGGTATGTCCAATAACCCAGAATTACAATCTTTATTACTAACTTTGCAGAAATAGGTGAAGGAACAAAACAATCGAATCGAACAAATTCCTGGAGTACCACATGTTATCAAAGGCATTGCCGTTGATAGATATTCTCAACAACCTTGGAATCCAAGTGCAACACCCTTGCCTATTCCCAAGAAATTCATAATGCCTGACGTTCCCAAGTATGACGGGACAACCGACCCACGTGATCATGTAACTGCTTTTACCACCGGTGTGAAAGGCAACGACCTAACTAAACAAGAAATTGAGTCAGTATTAGTCAAGAAGTTCGGAGAAACACACACGAAAGGAGCATTAACTTGGTATTCTCTTTTACCTGAAAATTCCATTGACTCTTTTGCTGAGCTTGGAGATTCTTTTATAAAAGCGAATTACGATGCGCAAAAAGTCAAGAAAAGAATGGAAGATATACTTATAATAAAACAAGGAGACACGGAGTTTCTTCGAGAATTTGTAGACAGGTTTCAACGAGAAAGAATGCTGCTACCAAGGGTACCCGACAATTGGGCAGCCATGGCATTTGCAAGCAATTTAAATAATAAAAGCTCAGAAGCCACGAGAAGACTAAAGGAAAGACCGAGAGAATTCCCAGCCACGACATGGAACGATGTCTATAACAGGTATAGTACCAAGCTACATATAGAAGAGGACACCATTGCTCAATCAAGGGCTGAAGATCAAACCAGTTCTAGATGCTCCGAACCAGAAAGGAGAACATGTAAGAACAGGTACGACCCTATATGGGACCGTCAGGATGAGAGACTCGTCCCACGTTTGAAAACACCCGATCAGAATAAAGACCGTTGTCGCGCCCACTTTTTCCTCGCACGGGTTAGGTACAGAGAGATCGGGTTTATGACATTTTGGACAACTCCTTAAAGGAAAGGTTTAAGGAAGAGTTGCCACCTAACGATTTTTATGGTGCGTTAGGGAACCTAGAGTAAATAACTCATGGACTAGTTTGCGTTACCAGATTTTGGGTAAGGGCTTGAAGTTATACCAAGGGGAAGGTGTTAGGCAACCTCAAGATCCACAATTGTGGGTCCCAGCCAAGAAGTTTTATGAATTTGGACGGTGAACAAGTAGCAAGTAAGGTTCATATAAGAGGGGATTTCAAACAAGTGTGAAAATCTTTAAAGGTTTTGGGAAAACATTAGACTAAACATTTGAAAAGAACTGTCCTAAGTTTAAAGTAATACGGATCACATCAATGCAATACCCGACATGTCACGCCTCGGAGAGGGGCTACATGTGGTATTAACGCACCGGTCATCATATCCGTATTCTACCCTTCCCACCCCGTAAAGGTTATTTAAAGCGCGTGTGTTGACCACGAATGCTTATTGCATGCTATTAACCGTCCCATCCTATAAGTCATGGATGGTATTTAGGACTACTATTCCTACGAGGTGAGTACTAGGCTGAACCCCTAGGTTTAAAGGGATAAAATTCTAAGAGACATGTAAAACAACAAATAGGACCATAAATATGGGAACACATAGGGGCAAATAATGGCTCACAAATCCCTCCACAAATAAACACGTAAATAGCACGTCTCAAATACAATTAAGGTCTCAAAGTCAGGATTTAAAACAAGAGTTTTTGAGTTTAAAATCAGTAAGTTCTGACAGTTTTAGTAAAAGGATATATTTTGAAAACTCAGTAGTGAAAGCATAAGGTTCAGTTAGGACTGAGTAATTCAAAAAAAAAAGGTGATTGATTATTCAGAAATGCAGTAGTTTAGAGACAACAGTAAGCATTAAGAGTGCATAGTAGTTTAAAATTTTCAATAAAAGAGAAGAATAACTTTTAGAAAATCAGTAATCAGAAGTGGATAAGATTTAAATAAGACAGTAATTCCAAGAAGGAATCCAATACTCCAAAATGAGGTAAGGATCTAGTAGTTTACGAGATTTTAGTAAAAGAAGAGTTAGTAATCATTTCGGGGGAAAACAAGAGTTTAGAATATAGGGAAAGTATTCAAAATAAAATGATTTTGAGCAGAGTGAGGTAATTTTGAAACCTAGTAATTAAAAATAATAGAACATAAATCAGATAAAATTTCAGTAAAGAGGATATAGATGCATGATTTCAAGATGCTGCGATTTTGAAAACAGAGGAATTTTAGAGTAAAGTAGGATGCAATTCAAAGAGATAAAAACAAGAGTGAAAGAAAACAACAAAGTTTAAGAATTCCAAAAGGGACTGATTGTTCCTAATACCGGCAAGCAAAACACAATTAGTTGGTTTTAATACGTATTATGCCTAAAGTTTGCCTAGGCGCCCTATATATTGCCTACTTATTTCAAAGGGGTGTACATGCATATTTAATCCTGATTTAAAGAGGGGTGTATTTACAGAAACGTTTCAAACAGTCAACCACATTTTAACGAGATTATTAGATTCACATGCTGATTAGGTGTTTAATAACTCCAATTCAAACGGATAGGAAGTCCTAAATAACATGATATCTAATGCACATAGGAATACTTAGAACATGGTTTCTATATGCTATGATTATGAAAATGCAGTAATAAGGCCTTATAACAGTCTTATCACTTGTTACAATTAGTAACTGCGATCATGGCTTGCAAAATTAGTAAAGTAGACATGCTGAAAAATAAAAGAACCTAAGCAAGATTTCTAATGCATGAGATGCATGTCCTAGACATGTTATCTATTGCACATGTAAGTAAGAAAACTCTATGAGCATGTTTTTTACCCATTACTAGATTAAGCATGCATAGTCCCCCCATATTCACTATCCAAACCCCAATATCTGCTTACAAATTATTACAAACCAATAATAATAAATTACAGTAGCAAAAGGAAAATAAGAAGTTACTTCTATAGGGAGCCTTCAATCAGGCACAATCTTCCAACCTCACTCCTTTCGAGTTCACAGCCTTAATATGATCTGAGTGAGGCAAAGCTCCCTAGGGCCCTCATTGGGTCCCTGGCCAATACCAGCACCCAAACAAATTGCCAAAAGTTGAGACAAGTGCAGTGTGGAATTACCAGCCTTGTGTGTCAGAGTTCAATGAGTACTCAGAGGTACTCAAGGCAGTGCTTACACGAAGGGGGCATGACTTAATTTCTAAGAGTAGTGTGAAGTGCTAGAAGGAGAGGAAAATTTGTAGTTGAAAAGAGTTTACAAAAACTGGAGAGTTGTTTTGAAAGATTAGCTCTTGAAAGCAATAGAAGTACTAATAACAAAAGTTCAACAATATAGGATTGCACACAAGGACAATGGGGTAAGAGGGCAAGTAGATCACATAATAATAAAGAGATACATAGACTTAAGAAACTCATTTACACATGGTTACACAAATCAAAGAGGTTCAAGGGATCAAGAAATGGCCAAGTTCAGACATGATAATAGACAGTAACAGAAATACAGTTATAACAGGTGAAATTAGGAGGGCACAACAGTCATATGAGCATCATTGACTCAGCATGTAAGTCAGAAGCAGGATAGGTGCTAATAGATAAAAGGTTCAAGAGGGATCAGGAGACAGAAGAATTCATACATGGCACTAAACAGGAATGAGAAATAGCCTAACAGATGTATACAGGAATAAGCAAGGCTTATAACAAGTATTGACTCACTCATAGACATGTAAAGAGATAAAAATGGCAAGTATTAATAGACAAACAAGGAGTTAATCACATGTTAAGCAGTAGATGCATAGGTAGAAAACAATTAAGAAGATAAAAAACTGAAACAATAATAAACACATTGGTTTGGAACTTTGGAAATCAATTAAGACATACCAGGTGATAAAAGAGCACAGCAGAATGCAAGAGCAGAGAATAACAGTAGAGCAAAGAGAGAAAGAGAGAAAGAGCACAAGAAAGAATGGTCTTGATCTCTGTGTGTGTTCGTGTCTAGAAGTATATATAGTTGCAAGGCTAGTAGTAAAATAAGGTAAAAAATCAAGTCAAGCAGTGATTAAGGAACTCAAAATCAATTAGTCAAGAAATTAGGCAATACTCCCTTAAGTCAGGGGATTTAATTCAAACGTTAATAACCAGTAACATATAAGGAAAGAAGAATCAGTATATGATTGATAAGGAAATGAGCAATCTAGTTCAGCAATTATAACAACTCAGAATCAATAAAGAGTAAGAATAAGAAGTCTCCCTTAATTAAAGGGGGTTACTTCACACGGTAGAGAGCATGTAAATAAGCAAAGAAGTAGTGTATAGAAAACAAGGAAAGATTTCGAACATAGTAAGCACATAGTAGGGAATTGGGGGCAGGTTCATGAGGTTAAATTAAAGTACTACCGTAATAATCAAGTAGTAGAATCAGTCATGTAATAAGGCAAGAAAATAACTGATAGTTGTAGAGCTTATCATAGGAAATCAATTAAAGGCAATCAATCACAGAAAATTAGGGATTCAAAATATTAGCAATACTGATTTAAGAATCAACACAGGTTATACAGAGTAACCGCACAATAGGAGAGAATCAAAAACCCTAATGGCAACATGGAGCAAAAATCACAAAATCACAAAATACTCATGGAAACACAACAATCATAATAGAACGGGTAAACATAAACTCAAATCCACAGATTAAACCAAGGAGTTTGAGGGTTTTAACAAGAATGAATCAGACAAAAAGGGAAAAGCTTAGATAATGTTTAAACACAATAAAAAAGATATGATAATACAAAAAATTAAAAAGGACAACTGTTTTGCAAAAGGGGTTTAAGAACCCTAGTCTGAAAATGAAGAAACCGTTTAGGAAAAACAGAAAATACTTAAGGAAAACACAAAAATAACTCATAACGCGTATAAATCTGTTACGGATCTATGAAGATTAGAAGCTTTTTAGAAGTTAGGGCTTTGAATAAAACGAAGATATCAAAGAATCTGTCATGAAAATCGAAGGTAATGGAGGTTGTGGCCTAGCCGTGTCAAAATCCCGCCGGAGAAGGCCGGAGAATCACCCAAGCAGGATCCCCAGCAGTTGTTTGGGCCTGGTAAAGGCCAACGGAGGTCTCAAAGACGAAGTAAGCCGGAGCAAGGAGGCGTCAAGGCAGATGACGGTCGAAAGGGGAGAGGCTGGAGGTGGCCGGAGACAGGCTGAGTGCCATCGGAGAAGAAGATGAACCAAGGAAGGTCTAGAGAGAAGGAGGAGGGAAAGAGACGAGAAGAGAGAGAGAGAGAGAGAGTCAGTCTTGGAGACTGAAGGGTCTGGGGGGTCGTCTGGGGTTAATTTAGGTAAGAAAATATCTGGGTCGTTGATCTCATTTGATCAACGGCTCAGATCGAGTGGAGGTTGGTCCGGGTTAAATTTGAATTGGGCTGGGTAGTTTAGGGGTCTGATGGGTTGGGTAATTGGGTTTTAAAATGTGGCTAACATTTAAATAAAATAGGGCTAGATGTTAAATACCCGATAAAATAGATAATTAATTAGTTAAAATATCTAATAATTATGAAAAGATGAAATTAAGTTTAAATAGGTAAAATTACAGTAATTAACCAATATTAAGTGTAAGAAATGCATAAGTTTCGAATTAAAATAATACAAAATGTCCAATTGGGCCATAATTGCAAAATTATTGTAATTAAAATTAAAGAAGACCCAATTAGCTAATTTGTGAAATAATTGGATTTTAATAGATAAAATGGTTATAAATAACATACTGAGCTGAGAAATATTTTGAAATTATTTATAGCATAATTTATGGATTATTTAGATATGAAATATTAAATGAACAGGGAGATAATTTAAATAAAAATATGGAAAAATAGGAAAAATACTCATCATTGCAAAGAGTAATTTTGAGAGCTTATATGCAAGTTTGAAAATAGTTTGAGGAAAAATTGGGTATCAACAACTGCCGCTCTTTACCCGGGAAGGATGAAAGAGTTGTCGGGTAAAGATACGATGGCCAGTTTTGACCGAGATGAAACTGTGGGATAGAATTAGGCTACACTCTGGCTTCTGAACTGCCTACATATTCTTGGTTTTACAGGAATCAGGCCGCATGTAGTTCCGGAATCATCAGCGAAATATACCGGTGATATTTCACAAGAACGGACGCAAGGTCCGAGGTAAGGTAAGGTTAGAAGGTCTCACGGGGTTGTATCGGAGAGCTGGAGAGGTCCGCTCCTGCCTGGCTGGCTGTCTCGGATGGATTATCTACAAATAAATGACAAGCCTATATCGTGCGTAATATAAACATGATGCAAGTTCCCGTTGGACTATGAATGTTGTCTTTGGACAATTTAGGATGATGTCCTTAGACCATGATGTCCTGGGCCATGAATCGCTTGGTGCGGGATTCGCAGGCTATGAAATGATGTTCTCGGGCCATGAGGATGGTGCCTCTGAACCATGGTGCCTTTGAATAATGATATGCAGGTTGAATAAAAGAGATCCTTAGGACATGAAATGATGTTCTCGGGCCATGAAGATGGTGCCTCTGAACGATGACGCCTTTGGACAAGTTGGCGATATTTCAGCCCATGAAGAATGCAGTAGTATGATGCTAACTAGACAGAGTTTAGTCTTGCGATTTGCGAAAGAAAAGAGGGGCAGAGCTTAGCCCGAAAGAAATCGTAAATAAATAATGTCACGAAAGGTGATTTCTTTGAAAGGTAGATAGGGGCTTTATGCAATGAAATAAAATGTAAGGGAGGTAGCGTGGAACCTCGGAAGGCAGAATAGTAGCCTTATGCAGTGCATGCAATAAAATGCAAGAGAGGTAGCGTGGAACCTCGGAAGGAAGAATAGTAGCCTTATGCAATGCAGGAAATAAAATGTAGGGGAGGTAGCATGGAACCTCGGAAGGAAGAATAGTAGCCTTATGCAATGCAGGAAATAAAATACAGGGGAGGTAGCGTGGAACCTCAGAAGGAAAAATGGTAGCCTTATGCAATGCAGGAAATAAAATGCAGGGGAGGTAGCGTAGAACCTCGCAAGGCAGAATGGTAGCCTTATGCAATGCAGGAAATAAAATGCAGGGGAGGTAGCGTAGAACCTCGCAAGGCAGAATGGTAGCCTTATGCAATGCAGGAAATAAAATGCAGGGGAGGTAGCGTGGAACCTCGGAAGGAAGAATGGTAGCCTTATGCTATACGGGAAATAAAATACAGGGGAGGTAGCGTGGAACCTCGGAAGTCGGAATGGTATCCTTATGCGGTGCGGAAAATAAAATGATAGTAAGAGTTCTTAGCTGATTATAAGATGCAGTGATACGACTGTGGTGAATAAGCGCTGTTTGCGATGATAGTAAGTGTTAGCATGTGCGACGAGTTTGAGAGCATCTTTTGAAAGATATACGTCCTGCAGAGATAATAATATGTTTTGGGATTTTGCATTCTTTGTGCCTGCATCCAAAGAAAAATTGTGAGTTCTGTAAAGGGGAGAAGGTCAGTTTGCATTCCCGCTGGCTTTACTCGGCCTGTCTGCTTGATAATACGTTGTTGGTATCACAGGGGTAGCGTCGCTAAACAAGCTATTTTGAGAAGTAAATATGCATGGTTTTATAAAAACATGATATAACATAAAATTGAAAAAAAAAAAATTTCTTTTGGATGAACCGACGACCACGACGCGGTTCGAGACATTGTAACCTCTCTTTCTATGGCATTTCGAGGGTCCTCCTCAAAATTCTGCCCCATTTTGATACGTGACTGCTTCTGACTATTGCTTGTGTGGCGCTTGATTGGACTTGATTCGGAATTTTGAGGTCCCTCCTCAAAATCCTGCCCCAGTTTCCATTCGTGAGGGAAATGAAATTTTTATTAAGATGTGACCGAACCCATATGGCTGCCTACGTATCCCCTCTTAAAGGGGAATCATGTCAGGCGTAGTTCAATTTACAACATTGATAAAACATAAAGAGTTATACATAGTAACGCTTGACTGCGTCTGAGTTGATTGGTTTTGGCCAGATTTCTCCATCCATTTCTGCAAGTATAAGTGCTCCTCCTGTCAGCACTCGATGAACCATGTACGGACCTTTCCAATTGGGAGAGAATTTCCCTTTAGCTTCGTCTTGATGAGGAAATATTTTCTTTAACACCAGCTACCCCGGTGTGAATCGTCTTAGTTTGATTTTCTTGTTGAAGGCTCTGGTCATTCTGTTCTGACATAGCTGACCATAACAGACTGTGTTCATTCTTTTTCCTTCTATAAGAGCTAGCTGTTCACAATGACTTCTTACCCATTCTGCATCACTGAGCTCGGCTTCTTGTATGATTCTCATAGATGGAATCTCGACCTCGGCAGGAATGACGGCTTCCGTACCATATACCAACATATAAGGGGTTGCCCCAGTTGACGTGCGGACTGTGGTGCGGTATCCCAATAAGGCGAATGACAGCTTCTCATGCCACTGCTTGTGCTTTTCTATCATCTTTCTTAGTATCTTCTTGATGTTCTTGTTGGAAGCCTCAACGACTCCATTCATTTGAGGTCTGTATGCTGTAGAATTCTTGTGCTTGATCTTGAAGGCTTCACACATTGTTTTCATCAGGTCACTTTTTAGATTGGAACCATTGTCGGTGATGATTGACTATGGAACTTCGAACCGACAAACGATGCGGCCGCGGATGAAATCGGCTACAACTTTCTTAGTAACTGCTTTGTAGGATGTTGCTTCGACCCATTTAGTGAAGTAATCAATGGCGACCAGAATAAACCTGTGTCCGTTGGAGGCGGCAGGTTCGATTGGTCCAATAACATCCATGCCCCAAGCGGTGAACGACCACGACGAACTTGTTGCATTAAGCTCGCTGGGAGGTACCTTTATCATATCCCCATGTATCTAGCATTGGTGGCATTTCTAGACATACTGGATGCAATCCGTTTCCATGGTCATCCAGAAATAACCGGCCCGAAGTACCTTCTTTGCTAGAACGAACTCATTCATATGAGGACCGCATGTACCCACATGTATTTCCTCCAGCAGTTGTGTTGCTTCTCTTGCTTCGACATACCTTAGCAAACACAAATCAGGAGTCCTCCTGTACAGGATTCCTCCGGTGTGAAAGAAATTATTTGACAACCTTCGAATTGTGCGTTTTTGAATAGCGTTTCCAGGCTCCGGATATTCTCCCTTTGCCAAGTACTCCTTAATATCATGAAACCAAGGCTTTTCGCCTGCTTCTTCTTCAACATAGGCGCAGTAGGCCGACTGATTATGGATTTTCACCGGGATAAGATCAATGAAGTTCTTGTCTGGATGCTGGATCATAAATGACAAGGTAGATAGTGCATCGACGAACTCATTCTGGATTCTGGGGATGTGCCGGAATTCTATCTTTGTGAACCTCTTTCTCAATTCCTGTACGCGATGTAGATATGGCAATATCTTGGAATTCTTGGTCGCCCATTCTCCATGGACTTGGTCTATCAATAAATCTGAGTCACCAATCACTAATAACTCCTGAACATTCATGTTGATGGCCAAGTTGAGCCCCGAGATGCAGACCTCATATTCAGCCATGTTGTTGGTAAGGGGAACCTGAGTTTGGCGGATATCAGATAATGCTGACTGGTTTCTGATATTAAGACTGCTCCAATACCTACAACTTTGAAGTTTGTGGCCCCATCAAAGAACATCCTTCATCCATCGTAGGATTCTGCAATGTCTTCTCCTACGAATGATACCTTTTCATCGGGAAAATACGTTTTCAGTGGTTCGTATTCTCCATCCACAGGATTTTCAGCGAGATGATCTACTAGTGCTTGTCCCTTGACCACTTTCTGAGTCACGTAAATAATGTCGAACTCACTTAACAGGTTCTTCCATTTGGCTAGTTTGCCAGTAGGCATGGGCTTCTGAAAGATGTATTTCAACGAATCCATCCTTGATATGAGGTATGTTGTATATGCACAGAAATAGTGCCTCAGCTTCTGTGCGACCCAAGTCAGATCGCAGCAAGTGCGTTCTAATAGAGAGTACCGGGCCTCATACGGAGTGAACTTCTTGCTGAGGTAGTAAATTACTTGCTCCTTTCTTCCTGTCTCGTCATGTTGCCCAAGAACGCAACCGAAAGCTCCATCCAACACAGCAAGGTAGAGTAGCAAAGGTCTACCTGGCTCGGGTGGTACCAGGACTGGTGGTGTTGAGAGATACTCCTTGATTCTATCGAAGGCCCTTTGACAATCCTCGGTCCATTTGGTTGCAACATCCTTTCTTAACATCTTGAAAATTTGTTCACAAATGACGGTAGAATGGGCTATGAACCTCCTGATGTAATTGAGCCTCCCCAGGAAACTCATAACATCCTTTTTGTTCTTTGGTGGCTGCAATTCTTGGATGGCTTTGACCTTTGATGGATCCAGTTCTATTTCTCGGTGACTGACAATGAACCCCAGTAACTTGCCAGCAGGAACCCCGAATGCGCACTTTTCAGGGTTAAGTTTCAGATTGTACTTCCTTAACCTGTTGAAGAATTTTCTCAAATCTTCCATATGGTCAGTGGCCTTCTTTGATTTGATGATGACGTCATCCACATATACCTCGATATCCTTGTGAATCATATCATGAAATATAATGGTCATAACCCTCATGTAGGTGGCCTATGTATTCTTCAGACCGAATGGCATCATCTTGTAACAATACACTCCCTACGGCATAATGAACGCCGTTTTCTCAGCATCTTCCTCATCAATCCTAATCTGATGGTAACCGGAAAAACAACCTACAAAGGACTGCAGCTCATGCTTGGCGCAATTGTCAATTAGGATATGTATATTCGGCAAGGGGAAGTCATCTTTCGGACTGGCCCGGTTGAGATCCCGGTAGTCGACGCAGACTTTGACCTTCCCAGCCTTCTTTTGTACAGGCACAATGTTGGCTAACCATGTAGGATATTCGACCACCCGGAAAACCCTGGCGTTGATCTTCTTGGTGACCTCTTCTTTGACTTTCAAGCTCATGTCTGGTTTGAGCTTCCTAAGCTTTTGCTTCACCGGTGGGCATGTTGGATTGGTTGGAAGCTTGTGGGCCACAACAGATGTACTGAGGCTAGTCATGTCATCATATGACCAGGCGAATATGTCCTCATATTCTCTTAGAATTTCGTATATTCCTCCTTTTCTGACGGCGACAGATGAATGCTGGTGCGTGTTTCTTTGACGTACTCTGCGTTTCCCAAGTTGATGACCTCAGTCTCGTCCAAGTTAGATTTAGGTCTATTCTTAAATTTCTCGACCTCTTTAATAATATCCTCGGGTATATCATCCTCGTCTGACTCGGAATTCATTAATTGCGTTGCCTCATTGCATGTCACAGTCGTCGGTTCATCAAGATATGTAATAGTAATGTTGTGTAAATAAAGTAATGGGGAGGAAAACAGTAGCAAGTAAATATAAGATTTATAAAGAAACTGGAAATGCTTTGATAAATTGAATAATAGTTTGAACATGAGAGCTCTTTCTTGCGGAAATTAAAAATGCGAAAAGGGAGAAAATTCTTCAAATAAATAAACTGTAAATAATGCTTGTTTTGTTAGCCTTGCTACCCCGAGGCTAGACAGGCTTTGGTTGTCCTGACAGACCAATTCTTGAGATATGATCCTTTGCTCACGACCTGTATGGAAGGGCCTTCCTCCCCCTCCTCTTCAAGAATGACACAACAGTCCATGTCCTCATCATCTAGAAATAAATCTCTCATTGTTGCTAACGCTTCCTCTTCATCCGTACTGTAGATGATATCAGCTTGTTGGAAAGTTTGCTCCAAGTGAGGTATTGGGTGCTCCAATGGGTAATAGGGGTCGCGCCATGGTGGCGACCAGTTCTTGAATTCCTTCCAAGTGTACTCGTACCCCAGACCAAAAGTGGTACCGTGCTTCTTGAGTGTTATTGGCTTTGTTATTCCTTGGAGATTCTTACCGAGCCCTTTACCTAGCTCGTACCCTTCCCAGTTCAAGATGCTTTCAATCTTACTGTCCTTATCTATGGTGTTAACTCTTTCGATTGTGGTAGATCTCTCCACCCAACTTCTTTCTTCCATCGATGATCGAAAAGGTATGGCGACCGTAGATATGGTTTCTACCGTCGTCATGAATGATTACCTCTTGGTGATTCCATTCGAACTTCACAGCTTGATGTAGGGTTGATGCCACGGCCCCAGCAACGTGGATCCAAGGTCGTCCTAACAGTAAGTTGTAGGATGCAGGCACATCTATTACTTGGAAATCTGCATCGAACCAAGTTGGTCCCATCTGTAAGCACAAGGTGATTTCTCCCATGGTGGATCTCTGCGAACCATCAAAGGCTTTTACGTTGATCTCTCCTTCTTTTATCTCATGTAGACTCTTGCCCAATTTCTTGAATGTGACCAGCGGACAGATGTTGAGGCTGGAACCCCCATCAATTAGGATCCTGTTGATGAAATGATCCTCACATTGTACCGTGATGTGTAGTGCTCTATTATGCCCTAACCCTTCGGGTGGTTCGACATTAGGTTGTATGCAAAGATCTTCATAGTCATACCCTCAATCCCTTTAACACCTTCGATGCCCTGAACTCGGTTAGTCAATTTCTTGAGTTCCTCGGCTAGATTCCTGATGAGCCTATCCTTCTCGGGCTCAGGGGTATGCGGTGTGGAGTGAGCCAGAGTTTCCACATAAATGGGATTTTCGTAGGCCTGGAAGTTGTCTTTTGTCTGATCCTGAAGAGGTGGAGTGTTATGGTGACAGGCATTGCATTGTGCTGGCTGGACTGGGTCCTTGGGATGATTTGGTTGTTTGGGGATGTTTTGTGGTAAAGTAGGGTTCAGAGCATTTGGGAAGGGGATGTCTGGAACATTGAGGGAAAGTGATAAGTGAGCCAAATTCTTGACTTGGTCAAGTTCCTCTTGGAACTTCAGCAGTTTCTTTTCCAGTGGAGACATACCCTCGTGCAGAACCTGAATACATCAACCATCAGTGATCTCAACCTGTTCATCCCTGTTGTCTTTTCTGGTGCCGCTTGCATCTGCCATCTTAGTTTTACCCTTTCTTTTCCTTTGGGAGGACTGAGAGGAGGAGTAGGAGTAGGAGGAGGGCCCTTTGATCTTGTGCGGTAGGCGGATGATGCCAAAATGTACGAACTAACCTTTGGGGAGGGGAATAATAAATAAAGAAAAACAAAACAAAAGGTAAGGAAGTCAGTAAGGATCATAAAACATATTGCGGTAATTTAAACACGTAATGCAAAAATGTAAAACGCATCCTAAATTGGGGAACCTCGTTGCGCCCGAGGTAGGCCTAGCGACAAATTAATTTGGAGAACTTGAAATGCTAAATGCCTCATTTTATTGATGATAAAAATGACTCTAAATATGCGAAAAATAAAAGTCACTAATGACCAATGGCCTTATTACATCAAAGGAGACAAAATAAAGACACCCCTATCTACTTGGTCCCGTAAGGACCTTCCCCAGATTCGGCATTCCTACTCCCGTTGATCATATTTCCCAACTCGTGAAGTCCCAGCAGCAAGTAGGTCCTGGCTAGATATCCTCCTTCGGCTCCTTCATCCTTTTTGCAGTCCTCGATCCTCTTGATGAACTTTTCGTCTAGCTTGACTATACCTTGGTCGAAGTACCCTATCCTCTTGTTAAAGCTGATAGCCATACCCTTCCATTCCTCGATCAGCTTTTTGCTGGAGTCGTGTATCTGGTGATGATTATCTTCACATTCACGGAGCCTCTTGCATAGACTGTTAAATTTAACTTGCACTTACTCGGTGAACCCTGGCTCGAATTGGCCCTCCATATCTTCTTCTAACCAGCTTAAATAGAAAGGAGTACAACTGGCATGATACATGTCTGGCTCAATGGTGTCTTTCTCCAGTACAATCTTGCAGTGCCACAAATGCTGGGCTTGGCACTTGTGAGGGCTGTCATCGTCCTGGAAGTCTGCTCGAAAATGTCCCATCTTCTCAACCCTAAGTATAACCTGTCTCCTCCCTACTTGCCTCATAACTCGGAGAGGGACTTAAGGGTACGTTCCCCTCAGACCAATCAATATCAGAAATGAAGCATCTCGGGATCGGATGATAAATTCGTCCGTCGGGAACCATTCAAACATCCACTGAATGTGATCCTCAGTCAAATTTCCCAGTAATTCAACCCATCCCTCAGCATTTTCCGACTGAGCGAACATGTCTGGAGTATAGTTCATTCACTTTGGGTGGTGGAAGGCGATATGGTCACCCCAGATTCTTCGCTGGATGTCTTGTCGGTAGTCATCCCTTTGCAGGTGTTCAGTGAGCCAAAGTTGAAGCAGTAAGTTGCAACCTTCGAAGTGTTTTGCTCCCCGTTGACACTTTTCTAAGGCTCGGTATATGTTTGCAATGATCATAGGCATAATGTTGAAGTCTTGTCCGTTGATCCCTTCTATTAAAGTCTTAGTGACCATGGCCAACCTAGTGTGAATCCTCTTCTTCTTTGTCGGGAACACCATTAAACCTAGAAAACAAACCATGAAAGCAAACCCTCGGCGATGGATGTTCCCTAAAGAAGTAAGGGCGAACTCATCCTGATAAGTGCGGTATGATTTGCTACGACCGAACCTTTCGTACAAGTAATCAAAAGGGATGTATGAATCCTTTAAACATACCAAGTCTGGAAATTTCTTTAGTCCCAACATTTTGAGAAAACCCCGGCCTGTGCGGTTCTCAAGCATCAGCAACCCTGGAGATTCCCAAGCCAAACCGACCAAACCTCCTATTTCTTCCAGCAGCGGTGCCATTTCATTGTTTCCGAAGTGAAATACTGACCGATCACAATCCCGGAATAGGGTAGCAGCCTCTATCATCATTTTGTTAGGCTGAATATACAAAAGAGAGGGCAAGTTGCCCAAGTGTTTCCTGACGAGTGCTTTGTCGCTGGAGTGAAGATCCTCCCACCAGTTTAACAATTTGGGGTGGATATTGGCGACCATGCCGAATCTGGGGATTTTCGTGCCTCATTTCTGCAAAACAAGAAGGGTTAGACCCTTACCCCCACCTGACTCGACTATTTAACATCAATAATTAGCAAAGAGCATTTAGTTCTCCAAATAAATGCACAGAACGTGAAGGCGTCCGTTTGGGTTCCAGGTAAACCCAATGGACTTTGGACAAGGCTATCTTAAAGGCTATTGTGCGAACAACACACTTAGCCTGACTAGGTTCGACCATGATGCATGCAACATTACAATAGAGTAAGGTTTCTATGGGGTTTTAGACTGGTACCCTTGAGTGGACAACTCAAGGAGGAAGGCACGAAACCGTCGGCTGCACCGCTGATCGACTAGTTTTACCACAAATACACCTTTCCGAATTTAGGGGGTAATAATATTGGAATAGCGCAACAACTTATTGTAAGCGTTGCTATAGGATTTTGTTTGGCACGAGTGGAATATGAATGCGGAGCATGATATGCAATAAATATCATTTAAACAAATAGGCATGTATTTTCACGTTGAGGAAAGCGGTAAAGAAAGGAAATACAACAATTACAATGGAAAACGGTTACAAAGAAAACATGAAGATATGTCAGTTTTTGTTCAGGTGAAATAAATACTTGCACAAAAAATTAAACAGTTAACAACATATAAAGGGGAAATGGAAAAGGTGTAAGCATTTAAATGAAAATTAAAGGTCCAAATTCACAAAGCAACTTGTAATGGTATAAGCCTAAGGAAAGTCCCCAGCAAAGTCGCCATGCTGTCGCGCCCCCTTTTTTCTCGCACGAGTTAGGTACAGAGAGATCGGGTTTATGGCATTGTGACAACTCCTTAAAGGAAAGGTGTAAGGAAGAGGCACCACCTAACAATTTTTATGGTGCGTTAGGGCACCTAGAGTAAATAACTCATGGACTAGTTTGTGTTACCAGAGATTGGGTAAGGGCTTGTAGTTATACCAAGGGGAAGGTGTTAGACACCCCTCAAGATCCACAACTGTGGGTCCCGGCCAAGAAGTTTTGTGAATTTGGACGGTGAACAAGTAGCAAGTAAGGTTCATATAAGAGGGGATTTCAAACAAATGTGAAAATCTTTAAAGGTTCTGGGAAAACATTAGAATAAACATTTGAAAAGAACTGTCCTAGGTTTAAAGTAATACGGATCACATCAATGCAATACCCGGTATGTCACGCCTCGGAGAGGGGCTACACGTGGTATTAGCGCACCGGTCATCATATCCGTATTCTACCCTTCCCACCCCGTAAAGGTTATTTAAAGCGTGTGTGTTGGCCACAAATGCTTATTGCGTGCTATTACCCGTCCTATCCTATAAGTCATGGAAGGTATTTAGGACTACTATTCCTACGAGGTGAGTACTAGGCTGAACCCCTAGGTTTAAAGGGATAAAATTCTAAGAGACATGTAAACTCCTATTTCCTCTAAAGCTCTCCCTGTGGGGAACACAATCAGCGCCGGGGCCTCCTCAAGGTCATTCGGAACCTCCCCTTCAGATAGAAGAAGATGCAACAAATAGGACCATAAATATGGGAACACATAGGGGAAAATAATGGCTCATAGATCCCTCCACAAATAAACACGTAAATAGCACGTCTCAAATACAATTAAGGTCTCAAAGTCAGGATTTAAAACAAGAGTTTTTGAGTTGAAAATCATTAAGTTCTGACAGTTTTAGTAAATGGATATATTTTGAAAACTCAGTAGTGAAAGCACAAGGTTCAGTTAGGACTGAGTAATTAAAAAAAAAGGGTGATTGATTATTCAGAAATGCAGTAGTTTAGAGACAACAGTAAGCATTAAGAGTGCGTAGCAGTTTAAAATTTTCAATAAAAGAGAAGAATAACTTTTAGAAAATCAGTAATCAGAAGTGGACAAGATTTAAATAAGACAATAATTCCAAGAAGGAATCCAATACTCCAAAATGAGGTAAGGATCCAGTAGTTTACGAGAGTTAGTAAAAGAAGAGTTAGTAAATCATTTCGGGGGAAAACAAGAGTTTAGAATATAGAGCAAGTATTCAAAATAGAATGATTTTGAGCAGAGTGAGGTAATTTTGAAACCCAGTAATTAAAAATAATAGAACAGAAATCAGATAAAATTTCAGTAAAGAGGATATAGATGCATGATTTCAAGATGCTGCGATTTTGAAAACAGAGGAATTTTAGAGTAAAGTAGGATGCAATTCAAAGAGATAAAAACAAGAGTGAAAGAAAACAACAAAGTTTGAGAATTCCAAAAGGGACTGATTGTTCCTAATACCGGCAAGCAAAACACAATTAGTTGGTTTTAATACGTATTAGGCCTAAAGTATGCCTAGGCGTCCTATATATTGATATTTAATCCTGATTTTAAGAGGGGTGTATTTACAGAAATGTTCTAAACAGTCAACCACATTTTAACGAGATTATTATATTAACATGCTGATTAAGTGTTCAATAACTGCAATTCAAACAGATAGGAAGTCCTAAATAACAGGATATCTACTTAGAACATGGTTTCTATATGCTATGATTATGAAAATGCAGTAATAATGCCTTATACTGCGATCATGGCTTGCAAATTGAGTAAAGTAGACATGCTGAAAAATAAAAGAACCTAAGCAGGATTTCTAATGCATGAGATGCATGTCCTAGACAGGTTACCATTGCACATGTAAGTAAGAAAATCCTATGAGCATGTTTTTTACCCATTACTAGACTAAGCATGCATAGTCCCCCCATATTCACTATCCAAACCCCAATATCTGCTTACAAGTTATTACAAACCAATAATAATGAATTACAGTAGCAAAAGGAAAATAAGAAGTTACTTCTAAAGGGAGCCTTCAATCAGGACCAATCTTCCAACCTCACTCCTTTTGAGTTCACAACCTTAATATGATATGAGTGCGGCAAAGCTCCCTAGGGCTCTCATTGGGTCCCTGGCCAATACAAGCACCCAGACAAATTGTCAAAAGTTGAGACAAGTGCAGTGTGGAATTACCAGCCTTGTGTGTCAGAGTTCAATGAGTACTCACAGGTACTCAAGGCAGTGCTCACACTAAGAGGGCATGACTTAATTTCTAAGAGTAGTGTGAAGTTCTAGAAGGAGAGGAAAATTTGTAGTTGAAAAGAGTTTACAAAAACTGGAGAGTTGTTTTGAAAGATTAGCTCTTGAAAGCAATAGAAGTACTAATTACAAAAGTTCAACAGTATAGGATTGCACACAAGGACAAAGGGGTAAGGGGGCAAGTAGATCACATAATAACAAAGAGATACATAAACTTAAGAAATTTATTTAAGCATGGTTACACAAATCAAAGAGGTTCAGGGGATCAATGGCCAAGTTCAGACATGATAATATATAGTAACAGAAATACAATTATAACAGGTGAAATTAGGAGGGCACAACAATCATATGAGCATCATTGACTCAACATGTAAGTCAGAAGCAGTATAGGTGCTAACAAATAAAAGGTTCATGAGGGATTAGGAGACAGAAGAATTCATACATGGCACTAAACAGGAATGAGAAATAGCCTAACAGATGTATATAGGAATAAGCAAGGCTTATAACAAGTATTGACTCACTCATAGACATGTAAAGAGATAAACATGGCAAGTATTAATAGACAAACAAGGAGTTAATCGCATGTTAGGCAGTAAAAGCATAAGTAGAAAACAATTAAGAAGATAACAAACTGAAACAATAATAAACACATTGGTTTGGAACTTTGGAAATCAATTAGGACATACCAGGAGATAAAAGAGCACAGCAGAATGCAAGAGCAAAGTGTGAGCACAATAGTAGCCTTGGCTATAGCCGACTAATAATAGACAAGAGCAGAGAACAACAGTAGAGCAAAGAGATAAAGAGAGAAAGAGGATAAGAGAGAATGGTCTTGATCTCTGTGTGTGTTCGTGTCTAGAAGTATATATAGTTGCAAGGCAAGTAGTAAAATAAGGTAAAAAACAAAGTCAAGTAGTGATTAAGGAACTCGAAATCTATTAGTCAAAAAATTAGGCAAGTACTCCCTTTAGTCAGGGGATTTAATTCAAACGGTAATAACCAGTAACATATAAGGAAAGAAGAATCAGTACATGATTGATAAGGAAATGAGCAATCTAGTTAAGCAATTATAACACTCAGAATCAGTAAAGAGTAAGAATAAGAAGTCTCCCTTAACTATAGGGGGTTACTTCACACGGTAGAGATCAGGTAAATAAGGAAAGACGTAGTGTATAGCAAACAAGGAAAGATTTCGAACATAGTTAGCACATAGTAGGGAATTGGGGGCAGGTTCATGAGGTTAAATTAAAGTACTATCGTAATAATCAAGTAGTAGAATCAGTCATGTAATAAGGCAAGAAAATAACTGATAGTTGTAGAGCTTATCACAGGAAATCAATTAAAGGCAATCAATCACAGGAAATTAGGGATTCAAAATATTAGCAATACTGATTTAAGAATCAACACAGGTTATACAGAGTAACCGCACAATAGGAGAGAATCAAAAACCCTAATGGCAACATGGAGCAAAAATCACAAAATCACGAAATACTCATGGAAACACAACAATCATAATAGAACGGGTAAACATAAACTCAATCCAAAAATTAAACCAAGGAGTTTGAGGGTTTCAACAAGAATGAATCAGACAAAAAGGGAAAAACTTAGATAATGTTTAAACACAATAAAAAAGATATGATAATGCAAAAATTAAAAAGGACAACTGTTTTGCAAAAGGGGTTTAAGAACCCTAGTCTGAAAATGAAGAAACCGTTTCGGGAAAGCAGAAAATACTTAAGAAAAACACGAAAATAGCTCATAATGCGTACAAATATATTACGGATCTATGAAGATCAGAAGCTTTTTAGAAGTTAGGGTTTTGAAGAAAACGAAGATATCAAAGAACCTGTCGTGAAACTCGAAGGTAATGGAGGTTGTGGCATAGTCATGTCAAAAATCCGCCGGAGAAGGCCGGAGAATCACCAAAGCTGGAGCCTCAGCAGTTGTTTGGGCCTGGTAAAGGCCAACGGAGGTCTCAAAGACAAAGTAAGCCGGAGCAAGGAGGCGTCAAGGCGGCTGACGGTCGAAAGAGGAGAGGCTGGAGGTGGTCGGAGACAGGCTGAGTGCCATCGGAGAAGAAGATGAACCAAGGAAGGTTCTAGAGAGGAGGAGGGAAAGAGACGAGAAGAGAGAGAGAGAGAGAGAGAGAGAGAGAGAGAGAGAGAGAGAGAGAGTCAGTCTTGGAGACTGAAGGGTCTGGGGGGGTCGTTTGGGGTTAATTTAGGTAAGAAAATATCTGGGTCGTTGATCTCATTTGATCAACGGCTCAGATCGAGTGGAGGTTGGGCCGGGTTAAATTTGAATTGGGCTGGATAGTTTAGGGGTCTGATGGGTTGGGTAATTGGGTTATAAAATGTGGCTAACATTTAAATAAAATAGGGCTAGATGTTAAATACCCGATAAAATAGATAATTAATTAGTTAAAATACCTAATAATTATGAAAAGATGAAATTAAGTTTAAATAGGTAAAATTACAGTAATTAACCAATATTAAGTGTAAGAAATGCATAAGTTTCGAATTAAAATAATACAAAATGTCCAATTGGGCCATAATTGCAAAATTGTTGTAAATTAAATTAAAGAAGACCCAATTGGCTAATTTGTGAAATAATTAGATTTTAATAGATAAATGGTTATAAATAACATACTGAGCTGGAAAATATTTTTAAAATTATTTATAGCATAATTTATGGATTATTTAGATATGAAATATTAAATGAACAGGGAGATAATTTAAATAAAAATATGGAAAAATAGAAAAAATACTCATTATTGCAAAGAGTATTTTTGAGAGCTTATATGCAAGTTTGAAAATAGTTTGAGGAAAAATTGGGTATCAACAACCGTCAAATAGAGATACGGGCTCATCCTCATCAAGATCCAGAAAGGATCGAGATGAACGAAACAGAGGTAATACAAGAATTGGGGACCATAACTTCAATGTAAGTACTTCTGAATTAATCATAGTACTGAGGAATATGGGCGATAAGATTCGATGGCCCAAAGAAATGAGGTCGAACCCAAATAAAAGGAATCCATACTTCTGGTGTGAATTCCATAACGACCATTGGCACAGAACGTCGGATTGCAGATTTTTGCAGGGTGAGGTAGAACAATTATTAAAACAGGGCTATCTAATAGAATTGTTTAGTGAAAAAGGTAGCATGCATATATGAAGAACATGCAGGAGCCCCCAAAACCACCATCTCCAAAATGAACAGTCAACGTGATACATGGAGGTGAGGAGGTAAAAGGAGCAGTCTGCAAAAGAACCACAAAATTCACAATTACACACGGGAAGCGGATTCGTGAAGACTCGGAAGTAGACAATATATCATTTGACGATGCATATATCAACGGATTAATGCTTTCACAAAACGACGCACTGGTAATATCCCTACTTATACATGACACTAACATTAAAAGAGTGCTGATTGATCCAGGTAGATCAGTCAACATCATTTTATCGAGAGTTATGGAAGAAATGCTTATGAAGGATCAAGTAATCCCAAAATCACGAGCCTTATTCGGGTTTGACAATGCTACGGTCATAACAAAAGGGAAAATTCAGCTTAGCACTTATGAAGAGGGAGTAATAAAAAATACTAGGTTCCAAGTCATCGATACTGACATGGCCTACAATGTAATCATTGGAAGACCATGGATCCATGACATGAGAGCAGTTCCATCTACCTTGCATCAGGTAATTAAATGCCCTTCCGAGTGGGGAATTCAACAGATTCGAGGCGATCATCAAACCTCGAGGAATATAAACTCCGTGGTGCACTATAACAAAAATGAAGAAGCGGAAGAATCAAAAGATAAGGAAATCGCCCATGCAGGAACTGTTGCTCAAACATGTACGAAAGAAATTGTTGTCCAAACAGGTATGGAAGAAACTACTACTCAAACATGTACAGAAGAAGATAGCCACGAGAAGGTGAACCAAGTCACCACGGAAGATGTATCAAACCATATGGACATGGATTCCAGACCTGATGTCATTCAGGAACCAGAAGAGGACGAGCAAATCAAAACAACTACGGAAGAGCTCGAAGCTATTCCATTGTTTGAACAGAAGCCTGAATAGAAAGTCCACATAGGCACAAGGCTAAGCCCCAACAGAAGAGGTAATTTAATTGATTATTTAAAAGCTAACGCAGATTTCTTTGCATGGTCCCATTCAGACATGACAGGTATCCCGCCAGAAGTGATGACTCATAAATTAAATGAAGATACATCCTTCGTGCCTGTAAAGCAAAAGAAAATAAAGCAAGGACTATTCAAGAACCAAGTGATCGACGAAGAGATAAAAATGGATCCCTTAGACGAGGAGAAAACTTCCTTTATTACAAACAAGGGGACTTATTGTTACAAAATCATGCCTTTTGGCCTGAAAAATGATGGAGCCACGTATCAAAGGCTGGTGACCAAGATGTTCCAGGAACATCTGGGAAATACGATGGAGGTTTACATCGATGACATGTTGGTGAAATCAACACAAGCGGAAGATCATTTCTAGCATCTTTCAATTACCTTCGAAATTTTACGCAGTCCTCAAGAAACTGAATCAGTTCGAATGGACTGAAGAATGTCAACAAGATCTCAAAGATCTGAAGGCTTATCTATCAAAAACCACGTTGCTATCAAAGCCAAAAGAGGGGGAAATGCTGTATGTCTATCTTGCTGTCGCAGAAATTTCCGTAAGTGCAATACTGGTAAGGGAAGACAAAGAGTATGAAGTTGTCATTGCAGGACTTGAACTGGCACGAGAACTCTCGATCGAGCAAATCACGATAAAAAATAACTCTCAGCTGGTAGTAAACCAGATGCAGGGGACTTATATTGCTAGAGAGACTCGGATGCAACAATATCTGAAAAAGGCACGAGATCTAGTAAGACAATTCAAATCATGGAAGGTTATGAAAATACCTAGGGAGGAAAATGCAGAAGCGGATGCATTAGCTAACCTCGCGGCAGTTACAGAAGTGACAAATAAAGACAATGCAATTGTCGTTCACTTATTTCACTCAACATTGACCAAGACAAAAATGAGGTAATATTTAACAATTTAACCTGAGATTGGAGAAATGAAAATTTGAATTTCTTGCAGAATGGAATCGTACCTGAAGATAAAAAAGCAGCTCAAGCACTTCGACAAAAAGCTGCACGATACTGCCTCATTCCCAAAAATCTATACTACAAAATATTTGGAGGTCCCTTAGAAAAGTGTCTTGGACCCAATCAAACGGAGTTCGTGATGAAGGAAGTCCACGAAGGACACTGTGGGAATCATGCATGAGCAAGATCTTTAGTCAAAACCCTAATCAGATCAGGGTATTATTGGCCCAAAATGGAAGAAGAGGGTTAGAGTTTCGTAGCTAAATGCGATAAATGCCAACGATTTTCTAACAACATGCATCGACCAGCAGAGTTAATTCACCAGTGATATCACCATGGCCGTTCATGAAATGGGGCATGGACATAGTAGGACCCCTTCCCCCAGCTAAAGGAAAGGTACGGTTCTTACTCGTGTTAACTGATTATTTCACAAAATAGGTGGAAGAGGAAGTTTTTAAACAGGTGTGGGAAAAAGAAGCGAAAAGCTTAATATGGAGAAATATAATATGCCTCTTTGGAATACCGAAGGAGATCGCATGTGAAAATGGCCCACAATTCATAGGCTAGCAAATCACAGAATTCTTCGAAAGTTGGCAAATCAAACGAGTCACTTCATGACCATATCACCCTGTGGATAATGTGCAAGACGAGTCAACGAACAAAGTCATCGTCAACAACCTAAAGAAACGGTTGGAGAAAGCCAAGGGAAACTGACCTGATGAGCTACCGACAGTATTATGGGCTTACATGACGACTGCAAAAACAACCATGGGAGAAACTCCGTTAGCACTTGTTTACAATTCAGAAGCTTTGATACCAGTGGAAATTGGCGAACCAAGCATAAGATTTACAGCAACAATGGAAGAAACAAACAACGACGAGTTGCGAACCAATCTGGACTTGCTCGAGCAAAGAAGAGAAGCCGCACTAATACGAATGGCAGCTCAAAAGAAAATCATAGAACGATATTACAACAGAAAAGCTCATCTTAGATATTTCAAAATTGGCGACTTTGTTCTCAAAAAAGTCTTCCAATCAACGAAAGAAGCTGGTGCAGGAAAGCTAAATCCAAATTGGGAAGGACCTTACAAAATCCGTGGCATTGCTGGAAAAAGGCGCTTATGAGCTAGAAGCTATGGACTGAAGGATTTTATCAACCAGTTGGAATGCCGTTCATTTGAAGAAGTATTACTTCTAAGTAAAAGGAATACCCCCGGTCATGTATCATTACGTTTGATTTTACTTTTGTACAGTTAAGATTATACTAACCGTTTTAGATGATAGGCAAAAATCTAACCCATAACCAGATGATGATATTAGACCTGAAAAGACACGAGGAAGTAACTAAATTCCCGGTTTGGGGTTACAACTTTCTGATGGACGTTTTAAAGGGTTAAGCAGTCTTCATCTAAAAACTACGTACCTTCGAGTCCCGTAAGTTTTTCCTTTTCAGGAAAAGGACCACAAGGAAGGAATAGTCAAGTGCTCGAGATTTCATTCTTCAAAGCTCAAACACTTGGGGGACTATACAGTATGGAGGGAAAAGATGAAGCAAAAAAGACTACCAAAAAGTCAAAGCTCAAGCCTGAAGATCCATTTTCCCAACAAGTCAAGTACTATGAGCAAAATCAAAAGAGCTAAAGACTTAAAACACAAAGCCTGACTCAAAAAACCTTCGATAACATGTTCGTAAATGTAAACGAATATTTAGGTTAAAGGCAGAATACTAGTTACAGGTAGAAATGCACATCTTTGTATGTACTCAAAAAACTGTTGTAACAGAAAACAGTTACGGATGAAAGACCAATATCCTTGTACTTACTCAAAAACTATTATAAATGAAAATAGTTATGGATGAAAAAGCATTACCTGTGTATACATCTGAAAACGGTTATCAATAAAAAAAGTTATGGGTAAAAATTCATACCCTTATATTTAAAACTGTTGTAAACAAAAACAGTTATTCCCTTGTACTAATTCGAAAAAACTGTTGCAAAAGAAAAATAGATACGAGTGCAGGTTTATATCAAATCTGTTAAACGAAAATAGTTACAAAATGAGTTATAGACGATACGCAAACACATGTGAAATGTTACGAAAGTTCAATACAAAAACTTTCTTTAAAACATTGTTAAAGAAAAACATGTGAAAAATTCCTATCTCTCTATTGTATATTTACACCATTATGAAATTGAGACGTCTTCTTCATTAAGTGCCAATAAAAAGTGTCCTTTTCCATAACCGTGCCTATTACAAAACGGTACGAATAATCTAATCATTTTATAAATGCAAAACTCAGAGGTAAACCGAAAACCTCAAGAATAAAGCATGCAAAGACTTAAAGAGTGAAACAAAAACTCGAAAGAAACTAAAGTCATGCTGATATTGATATCCTAACGGCAAAATAAACTAAGCGTTAACTTAGTCTAAGCCGTATTAATTTTTACATTAGTTGCCCCTAAGTTGTCAGTTGGGGACTTACGAAAGGATCCAAAACCCTCGATGGGACTGGGAGTAACCACCAATTGATACAAATAAAAAAAAAGGAGAACCAACTTCTTCAAACTTTTCCAGATGGGGGGTTGTCTTCACTGGCATGAGGTTCGACTTGGGATGGAGAGACACGGGCAGCAGGGACCTCAACCTCTGGGGAAGAAAGATTTTGAATTTCCTGAGACTTCTCAATGGTCTCTTTGGTTTTAGAAATTTTGGCTTCTAAGTCAAAACCCTCTTGGCCCATTTCTGTCAATGTGTCAAGACGAGAGTTCAGATAATCCCAGCTAACATTGACGACTGCTTTGTCTTCAAGAGATTCATAATCTTTTTCCCACAGTTCAACCTCAGCTCTTAGTTCTTCCCTTTCAGCCACGGTAGCATCATGAGAGGCCTTTAAAGGAGCGAGGGATCTTTCCAGAAATTGGACCTTCTCCAAAGAAATACGGAGATCCTCCTGGGTTTGAGTGAGAGATTGAACAAATTCACTAGAATACTCTTCTGGTCCAATAAGGCTTTTAGGATCCTGATCTCCTCAGAGGCACGGGAAAGCTTCTCTACGAATGAAGATTCTAAGACACTCTTGTCCTTGCCTGCCTGGTTCGAAGACGCCTTCTCAACGACCAACTCTGTTGTCATGACCCTAACTTGCTGCTCCAAGGTACACATGTCTTCCTCTACTACCTCCATGTCGAGTTATAAACTCTCATACTGCTCTTTCAAATTATCTGCCTCGATACGCAAGTCCCTTGTTGCCTGCTCCATTTGAGAAACCCTCTTTATTAACTCTGTGCCTACAAGATTGATCTACAAAAGGAGATAAAATTAGATACGGTAAGAATGTATATGAATACATGTGAAGGAGAGCACATTTTACCTTTAAATAAGAGTGCACAATCTCATTTACCCAAGTGAGGGAACTGTGGCTGTCCAGCTTAGCTTTCTCAGTCGGACCTATCAATGGCTTCAACCATACATCAGCCTGGCTAGCCTGGCCCGACTGTTTGAAGAGGCTTCCCGCTGCTGGAACCTATATCATCACCTGCCTCATCTCCCCCATGCTGGAAGACCCTACTTCTGCAGCAGAAGGCACGGAAGCAGGGACAGATGAAATAGCCACGAGCAGAGAAATCTGAGAGGCAGAAAAAGCCACGGGAGCAGAAGCAACCACAGGAGAGGAAATAGCCATGGGAGCAGAAACAATAATAGGAGTAGTTGAGGGAAATTCTTTAGGAGCAGGAGGAGAAAAAATAGCAAGGGGAGCTTCATCGGCTTTGGTACCAAAACCTTCACGGAACAGGAGGTCAACTGATTCACGAACAGGAGAGGGAGTTGCATCCTCGGGGGTAGACAGTTCAAATTCAGGCACGGGACGGTCATTTACGGGTGCATACTCGTCGTCAGATACCACCTTCCTCCTACGTGACCTATGGACTAGAGAACCCTCCTCTTCTTCTTCTTCCTCTAAGGTCCTTGATCCGCTTGATTTTTTTTTTTTGAAGAGGAGGAACCAGAAATGATCTCCTGGGCCATTGCCAGGGACAACTTTGGAGCTGACACAGTTGCGGCATAAATACCATTAGCAGGAAACCCTACCAAATAAAAGGGATCAGGTAAAACTCAATAAAAGATAGAAGTAAAAACAAAAACTTCGCTCACCGTGGGTCTTGACCTTCCAATCAAACCTCCCAGAGAGGTATTTCCACGAACGTTCTTCTAACAGAGCGAATAACAAGAGTTTTTTACCCAATCTCGAAAACCAAAGACATTCTCAACGGTTCCCATGATTGCTGCAAAGAAAAGAAACAATTACGGTACTGATAAAGTATCAAAAACAAAGGAAAGGAATGTGAGCAAAACTATACTCACGTGCAAGATTCCACTTCTCAAGAAGGGGAGATTTTCTCCACCTACTAAACCAACAGTAGGAATAACAACATACCGGAGGAACCACCCTCGGTCTTTATCATCATCAGGGATTACCAACACCCTTTTACTCCTAGCCGCGAGAGTAAACACTCCCTGGCGGAACATCATTGGAGAATAGAGGTGAATGAGATGATAAAAGGTAAAGGGGACCGAGGCTTAATTAGCAAAATATATAAGGCACGTAACAACTCGCAACATGAGAGGACCGACTTGTCCCAGACAAACTTTAAAGAATCAAAAACACTCGATGATAACGGGGTCGATAGAAGGCTTGAATCCTAACGTGAAAGGATAAATATAAACAAAAGAATACCCAACCTTGTAAGAGGTTATTCTTTGATTACTATTGGGAACGACAACAGGAAAATCAGGCTTCCAGTAATAGTCCCTACGTACAAGAGATATTAAACCCTCAATTAACTGGGTAGGGTACATGTCGGCACCGTCATGAGAAGACATGGAAGAAAGCTGTTCTTTTAAGGCCTGACTATCCCTAGCAAAGGAAAACTCTGCAGGTACTATTTCATCGACCCTCGGCTCATGCAGAGGTTCATTTTGTTCTCTACTTTTTGATGAAGATCTAGAAGCCCTAGCCCTTGGAGAAGATAAAGAAATGGCAGACCTAGAAGAAGATGAGGGAGTAACATGATAAGAAGAGGAACCCCTGGAGGGAGTAGAACCTAAACTCCTAAGCCTGCCGCCTCTCCTACTCTGTGTCGGAGCAGAGAAGGAGTCAGGTCATCTACATTAATGACTCTTTTAGATTGCTGGTTTGAAGAAGACATATTTACTTTTTTTTTGCAAACGAAGAATGAAGGTTAGAAGTTTTTCGTGAAAGTAAAGAAAGGAAAAGGAGTATTTATACTCGAAGGCAACCGTCAAAAAATGAAAAACAATAGTGATGTGAAAGTCATACTTGAAGTTGTCACTTCGTGACTGATGCAGCCGCAAAAAGCCCTAAAAGGCGCTTGACAATTGCAAACCAATCCGGAGATGCCACGTGGCACATGCATTAAATGGAAGTGACAAGTGACACCTACATTCAGAGATGGATGCAATGTTACGAGTGAAGTGGTGGCAACATATCCCTGCCATAAATGAGTATCCACTTACCAAATATTAATCGATAAATAAATGGTAAGTGGAGGAGGACTATCTGTATTGGTAAAAAAGAGCTTCACACGTGTAATAATTATGATGACTCAACAATATATGTGGAACAATGAAAACGTGACAACTGGACGAGACTCTATGAAGAGGTACGAGGCAAAGAGGCACAGAATAGCATACCCACAGGGTAATCAGCTACGGGAATCTCAACTTGATTGAGAAGATGAAAAGACACAGTCAGAATGAATCCAGACGAAATAAAGGGCAGATTCGGAGATCTTCAATGAGTCAGATGTTACATAACCTTCACACAACAATTACAGTTAATCATTGTAGCGTTACGTTAATGCCATTATTATTCATTAATGCTCAATCACTGAAAAGGGTAGACGTTATATTAATAAATTCCCTATATAAGGGAGTAAAATATAACTTGTAAGGATACATTCGAACTACTATCGCAATACACTTATTTTTTGCGCATCTTACTGCTTTCCATTTATGAGTTTACTTACAATTATTAGCTTATTCTTTGGTTATCAGAAACACGTGTTCTTCTTAAAATAGCTTTGGGAAAAGAATCTAATTCTTTGGTTAAACATTTATACCTATACAGTTGGTAACTCTGGTCCAACACGAGGCTAGGACAAAAACTTTCGAGGCGGAGCAGCTCAGACTTGAGAGGTACAAAAAGTACCACCCACCAACCTTCAGCGAATTGGCGGCAGATGACGCCCAGGGTTTTCTGGAGGAGTGTCACCGTATTCTCCCTACTATGGGTGTAGCGGAGACGAGTGGGGTTTCTTTTACCACATTCCACCTTAGAGAAGCAGCCTATCAGTGGCGGCGTTCTTATGAATTGAGTAGTATGACTGAGACAACTTCACTTACATGGACTCAGTTCTCGGACATGTTTTTGAGAGAGTATGTCCCTCAGAGCCTCAGGGACGCATGACATGTGGAGTTTGAGCAGTTGCGCCAGGATGCTATGATTGTGTCAGAGTATGAAGTTCACTTCAGTGATTTGGCCTGGCATGCACCGGCCTTGGATGCCACAGTTCGAGAGAGGGTTCGAAGGTTTATTGAGGGACTCTATCCCAGTATCCAGATTAGTATTGCCAGGGAGTTGGAGAGGGAGGCCAAGAGGTCTCGAGAGTCAGACAATTATAGTGATTTGTCATGCCCCGAACCTGGGGGGCGAGACCGGCACCCGGTGCCTCACCTATCCTTCCGTACCAACTTGGGACTAAGGGACTCTTAACATATAATGTCATACTTTGACCATGGCCACATGGAAAGACAATTTGCGAAGCAAAATATAAAACTGAACGGAAGCTAACACTGACTAAACATTAATATACATCAAGGCCTTCATAACCACTATAGCTGACAAACCAACAAAATATACATATAAGGCCTACAAGCCCAACATACTTCACTAACTGACATAATATGTCTACAAGCCTCTACTGATGGATGTACTGTGATCAGAACAGGGCCCCAACCTACCCATAAACTATATACATATATACACAAGATGAACATAAAACTCTAGACCCGGCAACTCCGATGTACGTGGAGCTTACCGATAAATCTGAACTCGAGAAACACATGCTAAGGAGGTCTACCCGTCTGTCCGTCTGAACCTGCATGCACGAAATGCAGCGTCCCCAGAAAAAGGGACGTCGGTACGAAATAACATACCGAGTATGCAAGGCAATAAGATAACTGAAAGCTGAAATTGAACTGATAATATAATAACTGAAAGTAACTGGGATTCAAAGATGATATGGAGATATACTTACCTGCTGATACTGACTCAACTCTCTCAATATAGTAAATAAAATAGATGTCCGACCCTATAAGTCTTGGAACGTGTAACTGCTCTGCCGTAGTAAGCTCTCTCATAGGCGCTTGGCCATACTAGGCTCTGTATCTCGGCCATGTTGGGCTCTCTTATAGGCGCTCAGCCACAGTAGGCTCGGTATATAACTTACCATCTGATTAGAGGTTGCCCAATATGGGTCTGCCCACCGATTATAACTCGATGGTGGAGACAATATTGTACTACTATATATATATATATATATATATATATATATAGACCCTCCGCTCTCTTGACTAGAAGAAGATAATACTCAGTTGAATATGAAGTCCCAATAAGGGAAAATACTGTAACTTATGAGACTAGGGTAATGTATATAAATTCTGGAGTATGAACTTCTCTTTATGCCTCGTTATCAAATACATGTAGTTACGAGATCATGCCAAAATGAAGGAAGGGCTTAACCTTAACATACCTGGAGTAGGAAAAAATCTGTATGATATTCTTGAGAAAGATTATACCAGGCTTTCTTAGAATTGCAAGAAATATCACGTTGCTAAGATTATAAGGAAATTTGTGTTTGAACTATTGTTGAAGACCGTAGCTAACCATTTTTTATATAAGCACCTTTCCTGAATTTAGAAGGGTCTTATGCTTTAATGGGTGTGGGCCCCACATTTCAAGCTTGGTGTCACATAACACCCTTAAAACCTTTCACTCCATTGTAAGAGTCATTACATGGGAAGGGGGTGCTACCACGTTGGGGTTCTTTAGTTATCCAAAGATTTTAATTAATCTCCCACTAAAAATCATTAATTATCCAATTATCCATATAATTAAGAATTATCTAAAATTACTTAAAATACTACTCGCTTTTAACACACTTTATGTACCTTACTATCGTGGTTATGGGGTACCTTGTATGACACTAGTCCATAAATATCGGGTATTATAGCTCATACCGTATTTTATCCCATATTGACAAACTTCAACAAAACTCACTTTCTTTGATTCGTTTATCTTTTAACCTTCACGACACTTTCTTATCGCTAGTTATAAATAGCATAAATACTTGTAACCTCAAGATAATCTCATCCCCGAGTCTACGTTGATTATTTGAAGACGAAACTTTAACGTACGAAAATGGGAGATGTAACATCCTTCCCCCCGTAGAAATATTTGTTCTCTAATGTTTACTCTTAGAGACTTTGGGAATTGTTTTTCTAGAGTATCCTCCGTACACTAGACTAAAACCAACATGTACAGAGCTAGAAAACATACTATACATGGCCAATGTCTATAAATAGCAACACTTGGCCTCACTGAGTTGTCCATTATAAATTCTAAAATTGAAAAATAAAAGCTTACCTGATGACCTACTGGCCTGAATAGAGCTGTGCTGAGATATCCCACCTCGAGCAATATCTTCATTTTGAAATAGGTGGGGGTATTTAGACTTCATTTCCTCCTCTTCTTCCCACGTCATCTCTTCCACATTATTGCTTCTCCATAAAAACTTCACGGAGGCTACCTCCTTATTTCGTAACTTACAGATTTGTTAGTATAGGATGGTAACTAGAATTTCCTCGTATGAAAAGTCCTCTATAATCTGTACATCATCAGTGGGCACCACTCGGGTAGGATCAGCAATGAACTTTCGTAACATAGATACGTGAAAAACCGGTAGGATAGACTCCAATTACGAGGGCAATTCTAACTCATAAGCTACTTGGCCCACTCTCTGAATGATCCTATAAGGCCAAATATACTGTGGGCTAAGCATGCCTTTCTTGCCAAACCTCATCACGCCCTTCATATGTGACACCTTTAAGAATACCCATCATTAATCCCGAAATCTAAGTCTCGTCGCCACACGTCAGAATATGACTTCTGATGACACTGGGTTATCAACAGTCACTCACAGATAAGCTTTACTTTTTGTACGGCCTGCTGAACCAGGTCTGGCCCTTGTAACCCAGATTCTCCAACATCAAACCACCCTATAAGAGATCTGCACTTACGCCCATACAAAGACTCGTACGGAGCCATCTGGATACCGGAGTGGTAACTGTTATTATATGCAAACTCGATAAGAGGTAAATGTTCATCCCAACTTCTTTTAAAATCCAACACACATGCTCGTAACATATCCTCGAGTGTTTGAATAGTGCGCTCAACTTGTCCATTAGTCTGTGGATGAAAAGTTGTGCTGAGATTCACCTGAGTCCCTAGACCTCTCTGATATGACCTCTAAAAATGTGCTATAAAATGGGCCCTGCAGTCAAATATAATAGATACAGCTACTCCGTGTAGCCGCACTATCTCCTTAATATATAAATTTGCATAATTGTTGTATAAGTAGATATGACCGGTAGGAAATGAGCTGATTTTGTGAGACTATCGAATATCACCCATATAGAATAAAACTTACGATGAGAACGAGGTAAACCCGTGACAAAGTCCATGTTTATCGCCTCCCATTTCCACATCGGGAACTCTATAGTCTGCATTAGCCCTCCGGGCTTTGGGTGCTCTACCTTCACCTGCTGCCAACTAGGACACTAAGCAAAAAACTCAACAATGTTCTTCATCATATCGTTCCGCCAATACACATCCTTAATGTCATGGTACATCTTCGTCGACCCAGGATGAATGGATTAACACGAATAATGTGCCTCTAACATAATCCTGTCTCGTAGCCCTACCACATCTGGAACATACAAATGGCATGTATCTGAGAACCCCATCTCCCTTGAGCTCTAACAATGGCTTCTTCTATTGCTGAACTCGCTCTCTCAACTTGACCAACTCTGGGTCCTCGTACTGCCTCTCCTTTACTTCAGTTATGAGAGAGGATTTTGTAGTATTTTGGAGTAAGCTAGAGTCTACTAACCGAACCCCCAAATAATCCAATTGATGAATCTCTCTAGTTAATTGTCTTTTCTCGGCCTTTACATGTGTTAAGATACCCATAGATCGCCAACTTAAGGTATCTGCTACAACATTAACTTTCCCTGGATGGTAGAGAATGTTAACATCATAATCTTTCAATAACTCAAGCCATTGCCTCTATCGAAAATTCAACTCTTTTTGCTTGCTATATATTGCAAGATTGTATGATCAGTGAATACATCAACATGAACACCATATAAATAATGCCGCCATATATTAAGTACACGGACAACCGCAGCTTACTCGAGGTCGTGGGTCAGATAGTTCCGCTCGTGCTTCATTAACTGCCTTGAAGCATACACAATTACCTTCCCATGTTGCATCAGGACACACCCTAACCCGACACATGAGGCATCAAAATACATGGCATAACCATCTGGACCCTCTGGAAGTGTTAGAACTAGCGTTGAGGTCAACCTGTTTTTAAGCTCTTGGAAACTCTGCTCGCAAGCCTCTGTTCACTGAAACTTAGTTGCTTTCCGTGTCAACTTCATCAGTGGTGCCGAAAGGGAATAAAAACCCTCTACGAACCTCTGGTAGTATCCTACTAAGCCTAGAAAGTTACAAACCTCTGTAGGAGTTGTAGGTCTAGGCCAGGATTTCACAGCCTCAAATCTTTTGAGTGTCTACCTTTATACCTCTATCAGATACAATGTGAGCCCAGAATGCTACAAAATTCAACCATAACTCACATTTAGAAAACTTAGCATATAATTTACTATCACAGAGGGTTTGGAGTACCGCTCGCAAGTGGTTCGCATGCTCATCCTCTGAACGTGAATAAACCAGAATATCATCAATAAATACTATCACGAAAAAAAATCTAAAATTGGACGGAGTAGGCTATTCATCAAGTCCATGAATACGACAGGTGAATTCGTCAACTCGAAGTGGCCATATCGGGTTCTGAAGGATATCTTGGGAATATATTTCTCACGAACTCTGACCTGGTGGTACCCCGACCTCAAATCTATCTTTGAAAAACATCTAGCTCTCTACAACTGATCAAACAAGTCATTTATCCTTTGAAGTGGATACTTATTCTTAATAGTTACCTTGTTCAGCTGCCTATAATCGATACACATCCTCATCGAGCCATCTTTATTCCGTACAAACAGTATCGGTGCACCCCAAGGTGAGGTTCTAGGCCTGATGAACCTTTCTCCAGCAAATCTTTTAACTGCTACTTCAACTCCAATTTGGTAGGTTCCATTCATACAGAGGCATGGATATTGGTAGATTTCCCGTAAGCAAATCGATGCCAAAATCAATATCTCGCTCTGGATGAATACCTGGAAGTTTATCTGGAAATACATCTACGTACCCTTTGACTACTGGAATACACTGAAGTGTAGGTATCTCAACATCTGAATCTCTAACTCACACAATATGATAAATGCACCCTTTCAAGATCATTTTCCTTGCCTTCATATAGGAAATAAACCTACCTCTAGGTGTCGCTGTATTACCTACCCATTCAAGGACTGGCTCACCCGGAAAATGAAAACTTGTTGTCTTTGCTTGACAATCAACTGTGGCATATGAAGCTGCCAACCAGTCCATGCCCATGATAGCATCAAAATCCAACATCTCTAGCTCAAATAGGTCAGTTGAGGTCTAATGACTACAAACTGTCACTGTACCACCTCGGTAAACCCGTCTAGCAATAATATATTCTCCGACTGGTGTAGATACCGCAAAAGGATCACTTAGTATTTTAGGGTCTATTAAGGCATAATTATCATGAGAGAAAATGGTCAACATACTTGTCACAACGTCTGGTGAAGACTCCTGGTCCTGTCGACCCGCTAAAGCATAGCTACGATTCTGCTTACCACCTGAACTAGAACCTCTACCTCGATCTCTACCCGCCAAAGACTGAGAATCGTGCCTTGAAGGATGCACGGACATAGATGATCATGTTGCTGAATTTACTGGTTGTGCCATACCCCCCTGAATCTCTATTTGGGAAATCTCGCATCATATGCGCCGGATGTCCACATGTATAACAAGCATCGGAACCGAATCCATTAAGAAAGAGATACAACAAATTCAATAAGGATATTAAGGGCGAACAATTACAGAAGAGATAAATATACTTCAAATAAAAACAATCAATTAGGAAGGATAACATGGCAATAGAAGAGATAACAATTTCAGTTAAGGCACAGATGAATCAAATAAGCAACAAGAGTGGAACATGAAGCAATTAATTCTAATTAAAGCAAGTAGAGGTGAAACTAGTAATTAAGAAACGTAATCATAAGGAGAACTACATATTCCGTGAATACAAGGACCTAAGAACCCTAAAAGGATAATTTTCCACAAATAAGTCCGAGCACGTACTCGTCACCTCGCGTACACGGACTATAATTAGCATATAAGACTCAAATCCTAAGGGATAGTTTCTCCCACATAAGGTTAGGCAAGATACTTACCTCAAAGAAGACAGTATGATACTCTAACATGAACTTCTCGGGTGAAATGACCTCACGATGACTCAAACCTAACCAAAATAACTTCAAAGCACAAATAAAACTCATAAGAAACTATTCCGGATCATAAGGCCTCAATCTTTATCAAAATCTAAAAATCAACCCAAAAGTCGGTCCCCGGGCCCGCACCTCGAAACCCGACAAATTTCACAAAACCCGAATACCCATTCTGATACGAGTTCAACCATACTAAAATTATCAAATTCCGATACCAATTCATCTCTCAAATCATGATTTTTTATTTTGAAAGTTTTCTTCAAAAACCTTCATTTTCCTCAACTCAAAATACAAATTTAATGATAAAAATAAAGATAAAATCATGAAATATAACAAATTCTAGGTGAAGAACACTTACTCAATTGATTTTCTTGAAAAATCCAAAAAGAAGCTCCCAAACCCGAGGTCTAAAACTCAAAATATGGAGAAAATGCAAAACCCTCGAATATAAACTCTCTGCCCAAGACTTCCGCATCTGCGAAAAAATAAGCGCATTTGCACTCGCATTTGCGAAAAACGTTCACATATGCGAACTCAAATGACCAACCCAGTGGCTGCACCTGCACAAAAGGAAGTCGCACCTGCGGCACCGTATAAGCGCACAGGTAGACGCGGAAGCGTAAATCTTCGCATTTTTGATCAATGGGCCGCAAAAGCGGCCATCACATCTGTGATCAACACTCCGCAAATGCAAAGCTCCCCCTTAGGCCTCAGCATCTCAGAAGCGACAAAGCACACGTAGAAGTGAATCCGCATCTGCTATCAAGCTTCCGCGGATGCGGTACACCAGAAGAAGACCTGAACACAAGCATAAAAATTATCTGAAGCTCGTTCGAAACACACGCGGGTCCCCCGGGACATCGCCCAAGCATACCAATAAGTTCCATACCCTAACACGGACCCACTCGAGGTCTCAAATCAGATAAAACAACATCAAAACTATGAATCGCACCATGAATCGAACTTATGAACTTTCAAATCTTCCAACTTCTAAAACTCGCGTCGAAACATATCAAACCAACGCGGTATGACGTCAAATTTTGTAGGCAAGTCCCAAATAACATAACAGAGCTGTTTCAACTCTCAAAATCGCATTCCAACCCAACATCGCTAAAGTCAACTCTTGGTCAAACCTCTCAACCTTCAAAACTTCAACTTTTCCAATTTTCGCCGAAATACTCCAAATTACCCTACAGACCTCCAAATCCAATTACGGACGCACGCCTAAGTCCAAAATCACCATACAAAGCTGCTCAAGACCTTATGCCGCCAAACGGGACTTGAATTCTCAAAACGACCAGCCATGTCGTTACAGAGGATTTAAGAAGAAGCAAGGGCCAAGGAAAGAAAAATCTTTTGGTAATAATTTTTATACCTTTCTTGTGGATAATGATCCTTTAACATATTCTGAAGCCATTTCTTCGTCTGATGCCTCATTTTGGAAAGAATTTATTGATGCAGAATGAAATTCAATTTTATAAAATAAAACTTGGATTTTAGGTTATTTACCTCAGGGAGCTAAACCCGTTGGTTGTAAATGAATTTTTAAGAAAAAAATCAATCCAGATGGTTCCATTGACAAATACAAAGCTAGACTTGTTGCAAAAGGTTTTACTCAAAAGCAAAATGTTGATTATTTTGATACTTATGCTCTTGTAACTAGGATTGCCTCAATTCGTATTTTACTTGCCTTGGATTCTATTTATAATTTTTTTTCACCAAATGGATGTTAAAAATGCATTTTTAAATAGTGATTTGGAAGAGAAAATTTACATGGAGAAACCTGAGGGTTGTATAGTGTCTGGCCAAGAAAATAAAGTATGTAAATTGTAAAATCTTTGTATGGTCTAAAGCAAGCACCTAAACAGTGGATGAAATATTTGATCAAGTATTGAGTAATGATGGTTTTCCATCAATTGAAGTAGATAAATATGTTTATACAAAATGTGTATATGGTACATGTATTATTATTGTCTTTATGTGGATGACATACTTATTTTTTTGTTCTAGTCTTGATTTGGTACATAAAACCAAAATTTTCTTTCTTATAATTTTGAGACGAAAGATATGGGAGAAGCAATATTATTTTAGGAATGAAAATTATAAGAGATGGCAATAGCTTGATGTTGACTCAAGAACAATATATTGAAAGAATTCATAAAAAAATGATTGTTTTGACGTGGTACCTATAAGCACTCCTAACGATGCTAGTAGTCAATTAAAAAAGAATTAAGGGAGATGTTGTAGATCAAAATCAGTATGCTCAAGTTATTGGTATTTTAATGCATTTGATGAATTTTACTAGACCTGATATTGCATATGTTGTGTGTGGATTGAGTAGATATACTCAAAACCCGAGTCATGATCATTGGAATGCATTAGTAAGAGTAATGAAATATTTGAGAGGTACGATGAACTATGGTATTAAATGTAATGGATTTTCCATTGTACTAGAAGGATACAATTATGTTAACTGAATCTCTAATTCAGATGGGACAAAATCAACTAGTAGTTCACCCTTGGTGGGGGTGGTATGACATGGAAATCATCTAAACAAGCAATAATAGCCAGATTTACCATGAAATTTGAGTTTGTGGCATTTGGAATTGGTTGGCAATGAGGACGAGTGGTTAAAGAACCTTTTGGCAAGTAATCCACTAGGAATAAAACTAACACCTTCTGTGTCGATGCATTGTGATTGTCAAGCTACAATAGCCATTTCTAAAAGTAAATTCTTTAATGGGAAGAGTAGACATATTTGATTGTGTCACGACCCAAAATCCATACATGATAGTGATGGAGCCTATCGTATTACTAGGAAAGCCTACTTCCCGAAATATTACTATTGATTTATTTACGAATTTAATAAAATAATATCAACATTTAAAGTTCTCATAAACTAAATCAACTCTAAATAATATTAATATAAAGTACGAAAACGGCCCCAAACATCAGGGTGTCACTAAGTCATGAGCGTCTAAATCTATGAATTAAGATATTTAACTGTCTAAAAGAAGAAATAACAAAAGGAGTAACAAGGTCTTGTGGACGCTAGCAGCTACCTTGCAGTCTCCACAGATAGCCAACATGAACTCAACGATCACCGCCTTCCAACTCACATGGATTTGCACATATAGTGTAGTGTGTAGTATGAGTATAACCGACTCAGTAGTAACATAAATAACTAAGGAATTGAGTAGTAGTGACGAGCTAAACAAAACAGTCCAATTATTTATTTTCACAATTTATAAATAAACAGGTAAATTCCATAACTCAGTAATTGCCACAAAGAAATTTAACCAGATAAAAGCAACAACCACACAAATAAATACTATCTCACAACAGTGTCACTCCATCACTCATCACTCGCACTCAGCACTCAACACTCAATACACTCAAATCCGGAGGGGCTCCCAAAGCCCAAGCTCTAGGCACAGACAGATCACGTACCATAATATTCTCTAAGCACGGACAACTCACGTGCCATAATATCAATACATGGATTCGCACGGACAACTCACCTGATGTGCGGACAGCTCACGCGCTATGGTATCAATACTTGGACCCGCATGGACAACTCACGTGCTGCACAGACAATACCTGGACTCGCACAGACAGCTCACGTGCTACGCGGACAGTTCACGCGCTATGGTATTAATATCCTCACAACCAGGACATCAGTCTCACTCAATCATGCACCTCACTAGCCTCACCATCATCAAAAAATAAGGGGACACAACCCACATCAAGTATCACAACATATCAACAATTAATAGAGACCGAGGTAAACATGTACTGTAATTTCTATGACTGAGTACAAATAATATTAGCATGAATAAAGACTAAGCATGATCTCTAACATGAAGGCAGACAAGTTCAACAACAAGTAACTACGTAAACACGAATGATGTCCATGAGGCCTCACGGGATGGACCAAGCCTCCATCCCTTGAGGTATACACCCACACGCACGTCACCTAGCGTGGGTATCACCTCTAAACAATCACATGATATCAAATTCTCCAAGTTAATACCCTCAAAGCTAGAGTTAAAACTGTTACTTACCTTAATCGCGTAAAATCCTTAATATGGACTCGGTATCCAAGAGCTCCGAATCTAACCGTAATCATATTAATACCATCAACATGTGCCTAAGAATCGAATTCCACAAAATATGCCAAAAATCCAAAATCGTCCAAATCCCAGCCCCCTCC
>MDKH01220429.1:0-10570 GCA_005239495.1 Nicotiana undulata
AATCCCACGGACTAGCTACTAGAATACTAAATACAAGTTTGGAATGAAAGTACAACACTGTCTGGGAAATAAAGGAGAAAGACAATGAAGCGGTAAAGGAAAGAAGCCTCGGGATCCACAGACGCTAGTGTATACCTCGAAGCTCTGGTGTGGACTGAAGGTATCTCCCTCAGAACGCTCCACGGGGTCCGGTAGCAGGGTCTGCACAACACAAGGAAGTGCAGTGTAGTATCAGTACAACCGACCCCATGTACTGAGTAAGTGCCAAGCCTAACCCTGGCTGAAGTAGTGACGAGGCTAGACTTAGCATAATACGATCACCTGTCCTAATCTAAGCAGATATATGTACAAGAATTAACCGATAATGAAGACAAGTATGATCAAATAGAAGAAATATGGGAACAAATAGGGGAAAAATATTAATGGGGCATCAATAATATCGGAACTTAAACGATAAACTAAGATATGGAGTGTACATGCTGGGGGTACAGGAAAACAACATCTAATTCACAACGGTACAGTGAGAATGCGGCTGGAAAGTAAAAACAGAAACCGAAGAAACAGCTATCAGTATACGGGAATCAATCAAATAACAGAGCACGACATGTCCCCTCGTGCGCAATCTCAAATATCAAATCGGCATGGCATGTCCCCTCGTGCATATATCGCAATATCACAACATCGCATGTCCCCTCGTGTGTATATAATAAATATCAATCGGCACGGCATGTCCCCTCGTGCATATATAACAATATCAACACTCGGCACGGCATGTCCCCTCGTGCATAACAATAACATCACCCCTCTTCCTTACCAGAACAGTATAAATATCAATGGCAAGGAAATTTCAATATAATAGAAATGCAAGACAATAATGCTCAACGAGGGGGTACATATCAATATTAAACACACAATTGCCCGGCAAGGGTCTCAGCTATACCAATCTCAACAGAGTATCTTTGACAACAAATATTCATCCTCAACAACAATTTACGTCTCATTCTTTCACCACAATCAACAACATACTCTTATAAATAATGGCAATTTCATAAATAAAAGACATGGAAGAAAAGCTACGATTGCTATCATGTTAGACTCACGGTCATGCTAGACTCTCATCACATGGGTACTCGTCACTCTACCTATGAAACGAACATGATTAACAAGTAAACACGTAGCAATCAATACCTATTCCCTCACCGAAGTTAGACAAGTCACTTACCTCGGGGCCAAAATAGACCGATCAACCCTCTAACACCGCCTTTCCTTTATAAACCGGCTCCGAAACGATATTATCTAAACATATTCAACTCAAGTATATCAATAGTGACTCAATAACTCAAACCCATAGCCTAATTACCCATTTCTAATCATTCTTCCTAAAATTCCAAAATTTGACCCCGGGCCCACGTGGTCGAAACTCGAGGTTCGGACCAAAACCCGATCACCCATATCCCCACGATTAAGAATATACAATTTGTTTTAAGATTCGACCCCAAATTGGGGTTGAATCACCCAAAAATCCCAAAAACCTAACACTACCCATTTACCCCAATTTCTACCTTAAATTGCATGTTTTAGGCTTAGGAATTCAATAAAGATTAATGGAAAATGAAGAAAACAAGTTAAGATTCACTAACCCACGAAGTATTGGTGAAAGGAAGCTTCAATGGATGCCTAAGGGGCTTGGAGAAAGAAGAGTTCGTGTATATTTGAAAGAATCCCGTCTAAACACTATTCTGGAAATAAATATATTAACTGGGCAATATTCGCACCTGCGGAAGGGGGCTCGCACCTGCGGTATCGCAGGTGCGGAAAAAGGATCGCACCTGCAGTATCGCAGGTGCGGAAAAACGATCGCACCTGCGGACTTGGGCCAGCCCAGAAGGGGCCGCACCTGCGAAAGGGAAACCGCTCCTGCGGAGTCGCCTTTGCGGCGCCTGGGTCGCACCTGCGAGAAGAGTCGCACATGCGAGGCTGGACCGCAGGGGCGGTCCCGCACCTACGGCTGGGCAACCGCACCTGCGGTCACACCAGCTGCTGTGCACCAGCAGTGGTTTCTGCTGGTTTTTGGCCTCGCGCGGGGTTTGGGAGGCACCTGGGCCCACCCGAGCCCCCGACCAAATATATCAACAAGTCATAAATCACTAAGCGGACTCGCTCGAACTTTCGGAACAGGAAAAACAACAGGGGAACTCGAAATCAAACCCCAAAACTTATTTAATCAAATCTTAAGAACTTTAAAATTCTAGAATTCACTTCAATACGTCGAACCGGCCTAAACTGCTCAGAATGACTTCAAACTTTGCAGATAAGTTATAAATGACACCACGGAACTATTCCCAGTATCGGAATCTCATTCGGACCTCGGGAACAAAACATCACTTTCCAAGTCACATTTCAAATTCTTTAAAACCTCAAAACCTCATTTTTTATCCGAAACCACTCAATTCACGCCCGTTTTACCCCAAATTCCAAAAATAAGACAATTAGTATATAATAAACCTGTTCCGGGATCCGGAACCTCAATACGGACCCGGTAACGAGGTTTCCACATAATTATTCACTTTCATATTCCTTTATTATTTTCAGAAAACAATTTCTTTTAAAAATTCATTTCTCGGGCTTGGGACCTCGGAATTCGATTTCGGGCATATGCCCAAGTCCCATATTTTCCTACGGACCCTCTGGGACCGTCGAATCACGGGTCCGGGTTCGTTTACCAGAAATGTTGACCAAAGTCAACTATATTCATTTATTAATTATCAAAACTCATTCTTTTGTCAGTTTTTCACATAATAGCTTCCCGGCTACACGTCCGGGCTGCGCACGCATATCGAGGTGAGACTAACGGAGGCTCTCGGAGCCTCGAAACACAGATATAGCTTAAATTACGTAAGATGACCTTTTAGGTCATCACACCAGAGGAAGCAGCTCACCGTGAATTTAAGTCCACTAGCTCAGGGTCTATCTTCGGTACAATAACCAGAAGCACAGACCTCAGAACCTGTACAGTTAAGTACAGAAGTGCAGCTGAGTACATATTAAATAAATATGTACCCAGTGAGTATCCCGCCTAAACTCAAAGAAGTAGTGACGAGAGGTCGACTCGAGACTCACTAAGGTCCAACAGTAATAACATATGATAGAATATAATGAAATACAGTAGGCATGTAAGGAAATAAGCAACAAGTACATATCAAGAGCGGAAATCCATACAACTACTGAATTACGCAATAATGCACTTTCAAGGGTAAGACCACTGAAACGAAACAATAATCACCAAGTCATAGATCCGCCATGGCGTACGGCCCGCTCCCATAAGGTACCTTCTAAACTCGTCGTGGCGTACGGCCCGATCCCATATGTGTACAATACCTCTCAACTCTGCCGTGGCGTATGGCCCGATCCCATATATATTCAAATACCTTTCAACTCTGTCGTGGCGTACGGCCCAATCCCATATATATTCCAAATACTTTTCAACTCTGCCGTGGCGTACGGCCCGATCCCATATACAATTTCCATAAAGCCTCAGAGGAACAATACTATACAAAACATAATCTCATAGTACATATGGTGTCACAATGAATCATATAAAGCATTGCAAGGAAGCATATAAGGCATTACGAGGAAGCATATAAGGCATTACGAGGAAGCATATTAGGCATGAAGTGGGCCTAACTACCCGGACATAACAATGATAGCCGCTACGTACGAACTCTCGTCACTTGGCGCGTACGTAGCCCCCAAAAAATTTACACATAGCATATATATCACCTATGGGGATAATTCCCTCTTACAAGGTTAGAAAGGAGACTCACCTCGTGTCGAATCTACCCCTCGGACCACAATTGCGCCTGAAACTCCGAACTCTACACCCGAGGACTCGCAACTAGCCAAAAGGTGTAAGATTAAATCAATGTATGCACAATGCGGGAAGTTATCCTAGTTATTCAATAAAATCGCTATTCTTGAAGAATTCCCAAATTCCAACCCCGGTCCCACATGTTCAAATTCCGAAAGTTCTCGAAGGGATCACTCACCCATAGCCTAAAGATCATTAAGGTGTGATTTCTACTTGAATTCATGGACTAAAATGGAAAATCACAAAATCCCCAAAGAGCCCTAAAATTACTACCTAATTCTATGATTTTTGATAACTTAGTAGGGAATTTAACTAGGAATTGATGTTTGAAACTAGTAAAACCATGGAATTTACTTACCTCAATAACAGTGGTGGAAGGTTCCTTGAAGAGCTCTCTAAAGACTTGAAGAGGAAGATGAAAATGGAGGAAATATGCTAAGTCCCGTATTTAATAACACTACCCAGGGATTCCTTCACAACGATCGCGACAAGGGCCCTGCGATCGCGAAGGCCAACTGGCAAGACCTTTGCGATCTTGGCAGAGGTATTGCAATCGCGAAGGCCAACTGGCCAGACCTCTGCCATCGCGGCAGAGGTCCTGCGATCGCGAAGAGTAATTGTGCCCGGCCCTGGCTTGGCACTATGTGATCGCGAGGATGGGGCTGCGATCACGAAGGCATGGAGTCCAGCCTTCCACTATCGCGAAGAGGAAGCTGCGATCGGGAAGAACCTTTCGGGACCTCGTCGAAAAGCAAGAATCTGATTTTCCAACTTAGCTCCCGGGGGTCCAAAACTCACCCCGAGACCTTCGGGACCCTGTCCAAAAGCACTGGCAAGTCTGTATTCATGATACGGACTCGCTCGAACTTCCAGAATGCGAAAAACAACAACGAAACTCAGAATTCAAACCCAAAACCAAATTGAATTATGCTTAAGAACTTAAGATTCTAGAATTCATTTCAATGTGCCGAACCCACCTACACTACTCGGAATGATTTAAAATTTTGCAGACAAGTCGTAAATGACATAACGGAACTATTCCCAGTCTCGGAATTTCATACAGACGGGTAACATAAAATCACATTCCAAACCATATTTCAAATTCTATGAAAATCCTCAAAACTTCATTAACTCTAAATTTTCCCATTTTGATCCGAAATCCGTCAAATCAAGTCTGTTTCTTACCAAATTTCACAGATAACTTAAATAACACATATTGAACATGTCCCAGGCTCCGGAACAATAATACGGGCCCGGCAGCACAGGTTTCACATCGAGGTTCATTTTCATAAGCCTTTATATTTTCAAAAAACAATTTTTTTTTAAAATTCATTTCTCGGACTTAGGTCCTCGGAATTCTATTCCGGGCATACACCCAAGTCCCATATTTTCCTACGGACCTTCCGGGACTGCCAGATCACGGGTCCGGGTCCATTTACCAAAAATGTTGACCAAAGTCAACTTTATTCAATTAATTATCATAAATTCAACTCTTTATTAAGTTTCCACATAAAGGCTTCCTGGCTACACGCCCTAATTAAATTTTCATAAGATGATCTTTTGGGTCATCACATAAAGAATGGTGATGTCATAATCCTTTAGTAACTCGAACCCCCTGCGCTGCCTCAAATTAAGATCTCTCTGTTTGAACAAGTGCTGCAAGCTGCGGTGGTTTGTATACACCTCACAAGACACCCCATATAAGTAATGCCTCCAAATCTTAAGAGCATGAACTATCGCCGCCAACTCCAAATCGTGCACAGGGTAATTCTTCTCATGAACCTTCAGCTAGCGCGAAGAATAAGCAATAACTCTCCCTTCCTGCATCAATACACACCCCAAGCCAACACGTGAAGCGTCACAATACACCGTATACATCCCCAAACCGGAAGGCAATACTAGAATTGGTGTCGAAGTCAATGCAGTATTGAGCTTCTGAAAGCTCTCCTCACTCTAATCAGACCACCGAAATGGAGCATTCTTATGAGTCAATCTAGTCAATGGGACTGCAATGGATGAAAAGCCCTACACAAATCGCCGGTAGTAGCTTGCTAGACCCAAGAAACTCCCGATCTCTGTCGCTGAAGTAGGACGTGGCCAACTTTGAACTGCCTCAATCTTCTTAGGATCGACCTTGATACCCTCTCCGGATACCACATGTCCCAAGAATGCCACGGAATCTAACCAAAACTCACACTTGGAGAACTTTGCATATAACTTTTGTTCTCGCAAGGTCTGGAGCACAATTCTCAAATGTTGCTCGTGCTTACGTGAGTAAATCAAAATGTCATCAATGAAGACTATGACAAAGGAATCAATATACGACCTGAACACCCTATTCATCAAATCCATAAATGCTGCCGGGGCATTAGTCAAGCCAAAGGACATCACCAAGAACTCATAATGGCCATATCTCGTACGAAAAACAGTCTTCGGAATATCTGAAGCCCGAATCTTCAGCTGATGATACCCCGATCTCAAGTCAATTTTAGAAAATACCATGGCGCCCTATAACTGGTCAAACAAATGATTGATGCGCGGCAATGGATACTTGTTCTTAATAGTTACCTTGTTCAACTGGAGGTAATCAATACACATCCGCATAGACCCATTTTTCTTCTTTACAAATAGAACCGGAGCACCCCACGGCGATACACTCGGCCTGATAAACCCCTTAGCCAACAAATCCTCAAGTTTCTCCTTCAACTCCTTCAGAGCCATACGGTACGGGGGAATAGAAGTAGGCTGAGTGCCTGGAGCTACATCAATACAAAAATCGATATCTCAATCCGGAGGCATGCTCGTAAGGTCTGAAGGAAAGACATCCGCAAACTCTCGAACAACTGGCACTAAATCAATCGTCGGGAACTCGGCGGTGGTGTCTCGCACATAAGAAAGATACGCCAAACAACCCTTCTCGACCATAAGTCGAGCCTTCAGGAAGGAAATAACTCTACTAGCTGCACTAACTGAGGAACCCTTCCACTCCAGCTTAGGCAACTCAGGCATGGCCAAAGTAACCGTCTTGGCGTGGCAATCCAAGATGGCATGATGAGGAGATAGCCAATCCATTCGCAGGATAATCTCAAAATCGACCATGTCTAGAAATAGAAGGTCTGCTCTAGTCTCGTACCCACCAAAGGTGATCACACAAGACCGATAGACCCGGTCTACCACCACAGAATCGCCCATAGGAGTGGACACATATATAAGAGAATCCAAGGACTCGCGAGGAACATCCAGAAAACAAGCAAATAAGGCTGACACATATGAATAAATAGATCCTGGATCAAATAGCACTGATGCCTCCCTACCACATACTGAAATAGTACCTGTGATCACGGCGTCTGAGGCCACTACATCTGCTCGGGCCGGAATAGCATAGAATCTGGTTGAAGTACATGAAGACTGACCTCCGCTGGACTGAATAGGAGCTAGCTGAGCTCCCCCTGACTGGCGTCCACCTCTGGGACGACCTCTACTAGCATGTCCTCCACCTCTGGGTGGACGGGGCGCCGGTGCTGAGTATGTGGGCTGGTACATATGATTAGCTCTTATTTGCAAGGCTGCCTTTTTATCATAGTACGACTCCATAGGCATCTTAACATTAACCCCTACAACTCCTTTAATAGTCCTTTTAACAATAGTAGTTCTGCTACTGTATGTGTCATACTTCTATATTCAACTTCTGCTAAACTCATGTATATAGTGCACTGCTTCTTTTCTTTCCAGAAGATAAGTGATGCTCCCAGCTTGATGCAAAAACCAATAAGTGGCTTCTTAGACATAGTGCATGAAGCCTAGTCGAATCACATTAGGCCAAGATTTCTTCTTCGCTAGTGCTTAACATTAATAGTCCAAGTATAAGCTGATTTTTGACATACTTTAGCACATGTAAGGCAACTTCATAGTGTGACTTTTTTGGTGCATGCATAAACTGACTCAAGCACTGAACTGCATATGCAATGTTTGGTCTGGTTATTTTAAAATACAATAACTTTCCCATTAGCCTCTGAAAACTATTCATGTCTTCCAAAATCTCATCAGAACAACTTGCTTTTACTAGTTCATCAAATTCTATACTAGTGTGCTTTAAATTTTGTTCCATTGGAGTTTCCTTAGGCTTTGAACCTGAGAGACCTACTTCAGAAATCATCTGCGAGGTGTATCCATTGTGACATTAAAATTCTATGACTTGATATGACAAACTAAACGCCTAGAAATTATCTTAGTTCTCCAAAGCCTTTTGGCTTAATGCTTTGGTGTAAAGCATCTTTGTCTAATTATATCACTGCCAAGTCGTTACTTGTAACAAGAAAATCATCTGCATAGATAAGTATGAGCACACATTTATCATTATTAGTCTTGGTAAATGATGAGTAGTCATGTTTGCTCTGTTGGAAGCCAGATGTTAGTAAGGATAGTGTTAATTTTAAGTTCAATTGCCTAGAGGCATGTTTGAGGGCATATAGGGATTTGAGGAGTCTACAAACCCTTGTCTCTCCCTGGCTACCAAATCCATGAGATTTTGTCATGTAAACTTCTTCAAAAATATTACCATTGATAAAAGCATTATGTACATCTATTTTGAATAGGGGCCAATGCTTAAGAGCTGCAATAGGTATCACAATCCTCAAAGTAGTCATCTTAGCTACAAGGGAAAATGTGTCATGAAAATCAATGAATTATTGTTGGGTATATCCCCTTTTTACTAACCTTGCTTTGAACCTCTTAACATATCCATCATCATTATGTTTGATTTTGTACACCTACCTATATCCTATGGGTACATTCCCAGGTGGCAGTGTAACAACTTCCCAAGTGTTGTTTTGTTCTAAGATGGAAGGTCTAGTTATTTTGTTGGATTTCCTTGGCTGCAAAGGATGTAAGGATGGTTGGTGTGACAATGGAGATTAATTGGCAACGGAGTATGGTGGTGTAGGTGCAACAAGATCAATTTATGTTGGAAAAATTGGTTATAGAGAACAGAATTTATCAAATATTGAGTCGTGTCAAGAACAATGTCCTTAAGGATATTTCGCATATAGAATTAAGAATAAATAAGCGTATCTCCCAGGACTCAACAAGCTCTTCCAGTTACTTATCCTGGAACAAAACTAGCAGAAAATTCAAGAAAGAAACCTAACATATATGAGGAAGAAGAAGATTCAGAAAGTTTTTTAAGAAAATTGTGTCTTTAGCTCTCCAACGATCATGTTTATATAGTTGATGCTGCAACGACTAGTTTCTAACTGCTAGTTAACGGCTAATTTCTAACGGCTGGTTTGTTACAACTAGTTTGACTATTTCAAGATGAGAAAAAGTAGATAATAATAAGGGACACTTCCTTTTGAGATACCCATAAATTCCAACAGTTGAAGAGGAAGGATGCGAGGAAGCAAGTGTATCAGGGCTAGAGGAGGAAGAATGAGGTAATGAATATGGAGAGGAGGAAGAGGCATCTGGTAAAGTAGGATAATCTACACACGAAGATGGTGGAAAAATGTCAGAAGCATGGCATTTGGAAGTAAAGTTAGGACCAACAAGGAACTTACTTCTAGGATACGTAAAGGGAAAATTCTTCTTTGAAGACAACATCCCTACTAACTAGAACTGTGATGACCCAAAAGGTCATCTTATGTAAATTTAATTATGACTGTGTTACGAGGCCCCGAAAGCCTCCGTTAATCTCACCTCGATATACGTTCGCATCCCGGGCGCGTAGCCGGGAAGCCTTTATGTGGAAACTTGATAAAGAGTTGAATTTATGATAATTAATTGAATAAAGTTGACTTTGGTCAACATTTTTGGTAAACGGACCCGGACCCGTGATCTGGCGGTCCCGGAAGGTCCGTAGGAAAATATGGGACTAGGGCGTATGCCCGAAATCGAATTCCGAGGACCTAAGTCCGAGAAATAAATTTTTAAAGAAAATTGTTTTTTGAAAATAATAAAGGCTTATGAATGTGAAACCTATGCTACTGGGCCCGTATTATGGTTCCGGAGCCTGAGACAGGTTCAATATGTGTTATTTAAGTTATCTGTGAAATTTGATAAGAAACAGACTTGATTTGACGGGCCTCGGATCAAAATGGGAAAATTTAGAGTTAATGAAGTTTTGAGGATTTTCATAGAACTTGAAATTTGGTTTGGAATGTGATTTTATGTTACCGAGGTCCGAATGCAATTCTGAGACTGGGAATAGTTCCGTTATGTCATTTACGACTTGTCTGCAAAATTTGAAATCATTCTGAGTAGTATAGGCCGGTTCGGCGCATTGAAATGAATTCTAGAATCTTAAGTTCTTAAGCATAATTCAATTTGGTTTTGGGTTTGAATTCTTAGTTTCGTCGTTGTTTTTCGCGTTCAGAAAGTTCGAGCGAGTCCGTATCATGAATACTGACTTGCCGGTGCTTTTGGACGGGGTCTTGAGGGGCTCGGGTGAGTTTTGGACCCCCGGGAGCTAAGTTGGAAAAACCAGATTTTTGCTGTTTGGTTTCCTTCTCCTTGATCGCAGAAGGTGGGTCGCAATCGCGGAGAAGGAATTGGGTTGGGCTGCTGATTGTTCTTCGCGACCGTAGTTTCCTCTTCGCGATCGCGGAAGGCTGGACTCCATGTCTTTGCTATCGCAGCCCCATTCTCGCGATCGCATAGTGCCAAGCTAGGGCCGGGCACAGTTACTCTTCGCGATCGCAGGACCTC
>ML299164.1:0-22626 GCA_005239495.1 Nicotiana undulata
GACATTTCAGTTAATGAAAGAAAACAAGTGAAACATACGATCATCTTACTAAGGAAGGTTATGGTTGAGGTCAGTTACTTGTTTGTTGATTACATGTCATTATACTTGAAGTACACATGATTTATTGCTCAGCATGTACCTTATTTATTTATTTATGTACTGGACCTTAGTGAGTATGTATTCTACCTCTCGTCACTACTCTTTACGAGTTTAGACGGGATACTCACTGGGTACATATTTGATTATATGTACTCATGCTGCACTTTCTTTCTTTTTCTGCACTTGATTGTGCAGGTGTTGAACTCCGTCCGTCTGCTGATAGATATTGATCGCGGTGTCATTCCATAATGTGAGCTGTCTTCTTGGCGTCATCCTGACAGCACCTCAGGAGCCTTCTAGTTTCATTTTGCTCAGTCTTTTGTTCCAGACTGCGGCTTGTATTTTTGTGTATATATTTTTCAGTGGTTGTATTTATGTAGCCGCCCGTTGACACTGTGACACTAGTCCTGGCACACACTTGTTGTAGTTATNTATAATTTGTAAATAACTGGAATATCGAGTTCTGGGGTAGTATATCATAAGGATTCATATGTTGGCTTGCCTAACCTCGCCGTTAGGTACCATCACGACCTGAACCGGGCTTTTGGGTCGTGACACATTCTGCGCCAGAGTGCTTCGGCCATCTGAAGTTTTGACGTTCTCTGCGATGGTAGGGTTATCTTTTTTGATACCCCTCAAATCATCCATTTTCCTTTTTCCTATTTTCTTGCTTTTAGGATCACTTGGTGGAGGAGGAGGTGGAGGACCTCTGGATATAGTGTGATATGCTGGCGATGCCAGTATGCACGAACCAACCTTGGGGAATGGGAATAATCAAAAGAAAAAGCGAAAAGGTAACCAAGTTGGTAAGGGGTATTGAAAGAATGCTTGCAGTTTTAAACATGTTTCACAAAGTAATGCAATAATTTGCGTCCTTATTTTGGGACCTCGTTGTGCCTTAGGTAGGCCTAAGCGACACATAGACTTTGAGAAAATCGATGCCAATAATTGCGTCATTTCAGTAATGTGAAAATAAGCCAATCCTTTACTAAATCAACAATAATAATAAAGTTACTAATGGAATTTAGCCTTATTACAATCGAAATCTAAGGGCTTGTAGGCCTTGTATGTATATTTGGTTGGTTTATCAGCTGCAATAATTATGACGACCTTGTTGGCCTAGATTTATATTAATATTTAGTAAGCATTCGCATTTGTCTTTATGGCCCATGGCCAAAGTATGACATCATATGTCCAGAGTCCCTTAGTCCTAAGTTGGTACGCAAGGATAGGTGAGACACCGGGTGTCAGTCTCTCCCCCCAAGGTTCGGGGCATGACAATTGATAAGTGGGTAGAGGTGTTTGGTATGTGAGAGAAGACATAGCACCCTTAGCTACCATTACGACACCTACTCCTTTCTTTTTTGAAATACCTCCTGATTGCAAGACATTACTTGTGGCCTAAACTACGGGTCTTGAGCTCTAACGAAGAACTTGATCGTTTGTTCTTCTTCGAGTGCTGACCTTACTTTCGCGACCTCATATCTCCATCGTGTAGCATACTCGCGGAAGGTTTCTGTTGGTTTCTTTTTGAAGTTTTGAATGTAGAAAATATCGTGTGCGTTTTCGTTTGACGCTATGCTTACCCAACAAACCCACTTCTTTGGGTTCTCGCTGATATACAAAGACAACATATCTCCTGTGAGGCTTCTCATGAATAGTTTCATGCGGGTTTGTTCATTCTTGCCCACTTTTACAAGCTTGTCACAATATGTCTTCAGATGCACTTTTGGATCACCAGTTTCATAAAACAATTCAAATTTGGGATCACCAGTTTGTAACCCTCCGACAATTCTACATCTGGCTGAATGCACAAGTCTTCAAAGTATAAACCATAGATACCTTTACCACCTTCGACATTCTAATCTCGGCCAGTGAGCTTCTTGAGTTCCTCCACTATGTTCTTAATGAGCAGGTCTTTCTCGGTCGATTCAAGTATGTGTAGCGTTTGTTACGGGGTGTGAGGTAAGGTTTCCACATATATTTGTTTGCTTTAATGAACTCCGAGAATCTAGACATATGGGTGGTCATTTGTTGAGTTTTGGGGATCAGGAGTAGGTTGTGGTACGTTTCGGGGAGTGTGATAAGTGGTGGTCTGTGGGTATTTGGTTGGATGATGATGGTGTTATTGAGGAGCTGGTACCGGGGGAAGATTAAGGCTTTGAGGGGGTGTGGGATACTGGCGTGGTGCAAGAGGGTTTGGTGGCAATTTTTTTTTTTTTTTTTGTGTGTGTTTTATGGTGGTGTTTGGTTCTCGGTAGTTTGATTTTGTTGGTTAATACCAGGGACATTAAGGGTGAGAAAAAGGTTTCCCAAGTTTCAGACCTGCTCAAGTTCTCCCTGTAACTCCAATATTTTCTATTCCAGACGTAAGACCAGTTCATTCTGCGCCAGAGTGCTTCGGCCATCTGAAGTTTTGACGTTCTCTGCCATGGTAGCGTTATCTTTTCTAATACCCCTCAAATCATCCATTTTCCTTTTTCCTATTTTCTTGCTTTTAGGATCACTTGGTCGAGGAGGAGGTGGAGGACCTCTGGATATAGTGTGATATGCTGGCGATGCCAGTATGCACGAACCAACCTTGGGGAATGAGAATAATCAAAAGAAAAAGAGAAAAGGTAACCAAGTTGGTAAGGGATATTGAAAGAATGCTTGCAGTTTTAAACATGTTTAACAAAGACATGCAATAATTCGCGTCCTAATTTTGGGACTTCGGTGTGCCCTAGGTAGGCCTAAGCGACACATAGACTTGGAGAAAATCGATTCCAATAATTGCGTCATTTCATTAATGTGAAAATGAGCCAATCCTTTACTAAATCAACAATAATAATAAAGTTACTAATGGAATTTAGCATTATTACAATTGAAATCTAAGGGCTTGTAGGCCTTGTATGTATATTTTGTTGGTTTATCATATGCAATAATTATGACGGCCTTGTTGGCTCAGATTTATATTGATATTTAGTCAGCATTCGCATTTTTCTTACAATATGGCCCATGGCCAAAGTATGACATCATATGTCCAGAGTCCCTTAGTCCTAAGTTGGTACGCAAGGATAGGTGAGACACCGGGTGTCAGTCTCGCCCCCCCCCCCCAGGTTCGGGGCGTGACAATTGATATGTGGGTAGAGGGGTTTGGTATGTGAGAGAAGACTTAGGACTCTTAGCTACCATTACGGCACCTACTTCTTTCTTCTTCGAAATACCTCTTGATTGCAAGACATTATTTGTGGCCTCAACTGCGGATCTTGAGCTCTAACGAAGAACTTGTTCGTTTGTTCTTCTTTGAGTGCTGACCTTGTTTTCGCGACCTTAGAACTTCATCGAGTAGCATACTCGTGGAAGGTTTCTGTTGGTTTCTTTTTGATGTTTTGAATGTAGAAAATATCTTGTGCATTTTTTTTAACGTTATGCTTACCCAACTAACCCACTTATGTGGGTTCTGGCTTATATACCAGGACAATGTATCTCGTGTGAGGCTTATCATGAATAGTTTCATGCGGGTTTGTTCATTCTTGCCCACTTTTACAAGCTTGTCACAATATGTCCTCAGATGCACTTTCGGATCACCAGTTTCATAAAACATTTCAAATTTGGGAGGTTTGTAACCCTCCGGCAATTCTACATCTGGCTGAATGCACAAGTCTTCAAAGTATAAACCATAGATACCTTTAATACCTTCCACATTCTAATCTCGGCCAGTGAGCTTCTTGAGTTCCTCCACTATGTTCTTAATGAGCAGGTCTTTCTCGGTCGATTAAGGTATGTGTAGCGCTTGTTGCGGGGTGTGAGGTAAGGTTTCCACATATATTTGTTTGCTTTAATGAACTCCAGGAATCTAGGCATATGGGTGGTCATTTGTTGAGTTTTGGGGATCAGGAATAGGTTGTGGTACGTTTCGTGGAGTGTGATAAGTGGTGGTCTGTGGGTATTTGGTTGGATGATGATGGTGTTGTTGAGGAGTTGGTACCGGGGAAGATTAAGGTTTTGAGGGGGTGTGGGATACTAGCGTGGTGCAAGAGGGTTTGGTGGCGATTTTTTTGTTTTTGTTTTTTTTTTTTGTGTTTTATGGTGGTGTTTGGTTCTCGGTAGTTTGATTTTGTTGGTTAATACCAGGGACATTAAGGGTGAGAAAAAGGTTTCCCAAGTTTCAGACCTGCTCAAGTTCTCCTTGTAACTCCAATATTTTCTATTCCAGACGTAAGACCAGTTCATTCTGCGCCAGAGTGCTTCGGCCATCTGAAGTTTTGACGTTCTCTGCCATGGTAGCGTTATCTTTTCTGATACCCCTCAAATCATCCATTTTCCTTTTTCCTATTTTCTTGCTTTTAGGATCACTTGGTGGAGGAGGAGGTGGAGGACCTCTGGATATAGTGTGATATGCTGGCGATGCCAGTATGCACGAACCAACCTTGGGGAATGAGAATAATCAAAAGAAAAAGAGAAAAGGTAACCAAGTTGGTAAGGGATATTGAAAGAATGCTTGCAGTTTTAAACATGTTTAACAAAGACATGCAATAATTCGCGTCCTAATTTTGGGACTTCGGTGTGCCCTAGGTAGGCCTAAGCGACACATAGACTTGAAGAAAATCGATTCCAATAATTGCGTCATTTCATTAATGTGAAAATGAGCCAATCCTTTACTAAATCAACAATAATAATAAAGTTACCAATGGAATTTAGCCTTATTACAATTGAAATCTAAGGGCTTGTAGGCCTTGTATGTATATTTTGTTGGTTTATCATCTGCAATAATTATGACGGCCTTGTTGGCTCGGATTTATATTGATATTTATTCAGCATTCGCATTTTTCTTACAATATGGCCCATGGCCAATGTATGACATCATATGTCCAGAGTCCCTTAGTCCTAAGTTGGTACGCAAGGATAGGTGAGACACCGGGTGTCAGTCTCGCCCCCCAGGTTCGGGGCATGACAATTGATATGTGGGTAGAGGGGTTTGGTATGTGAGAGAAGACTTAGGACTCTTAGCTACCATTACGGCACCTACTTCTTTCTTCCTCGAAATACCTCCTGATTGTAAGACATTATTTGTGGCCTGAACTGCGGGTCTTGAGCTCTAACGAAGAACTTGTTCGTTTGTTCTTCTTCGAGTGCTGACCTTGTTTTCGCGACCTTAGAACTTCATCGAGTAGCATACTCGTGGAAGGTTTCTGTTGGTTTCATTTTGATGTTTTGAATGTAGAAAATATCTTGTGCGTTTTTGTTTGACGTAATGCTTACCCAACTAACCCACTTCTATGGGTTCTGGCTGATATACCAAGACAATGTATCTCGTGTGAGGCTTCTCATGAATAGTTTCATGCGGGTTTGTTCATTCTTGCCCACTTTTACAAGCTTGTCACAATATGTCCTCAGATGCACTTTCGGATCACCAGTTTCATAAAACATTTCAAATTTGGGAGGTTTGTAACCCTCCGGCAATTCTACATCTAGCTGAATGCACAAGTCTTCAAAGTATAAACCATATATACCTTTACCACCTTCGACATTCTAATCTCGGCCAGTGAGCTTCTTGAGTTCCTCCACTATGTTCTTAATGAGCAGGTCTTTCTCGGTCGATTAAGGTATGTGTAGCGTTTGTTGCGGGGTGTGAGGTAAGGTTTCCACATATATTTGTTTGCTTTAATGAACTCCAGGAATCTAGGCATATGGGTGGTCACTTGATGAGTTTTGGGGATCAGGAGTAGGTTGTGGTACATTTCGGGGAGTGTGAAAAGTGGTGGTCTGTGGGTATTTTGTTGGATGATGATGGTGTTATTGAGGAGTTGGTACCGGGGGAAGATTAAGGTTTTGAGGGGGTGTGGGATACTGGCGTGGTGCAAGAGGGTTTGGTGGCGATTTTTTTTTTTTTTTTTTTTTTTGTGTGTTTTATGGTGGTGTTTGGTTCTCGGTAGTTTGATTTTGTTGGTTAATACCAGGGACATTGAGGGTGAGAAAAAGGTTTCCCAAGTTTCAGACCTGCTCAAGTTCTCCTTGTAACTCCAATATTTTCTATTCCAGACGTAAGACCTGTTCATTCTGCGCCGGAGTGCTTCGGCCATCTGAAGTTTTGACGTTCTCTGCCATGGTAGCATTATCTTTTCTGATACCCCTCAAATCATCCATTTTCCTTTTTCCTATTTTCTTGCTTTTAGGATCACTTGGTGGAGGAGGAGGTGGAGGACCTCTGGATATAGTGTGATATGCTGGCGATGCCAGTATGCACGGACCAACCTTGGGGAATGAGAAGAATCAAAAGAAAAAGAGAAAAGGTAACCAAGTTGGTAAGGGATATTGAAAGAATGCTTGCAGTTTTAAACATGTTTAACAAAGACATGCAATAATTCACGTCCTAATTTTGGGACTTCGGTGTGCCCTAGGTAGGCCTAAGCGACACATAGACTTGGAGAAAATCGATTCCAATAATTGCGTCATTTCATTAATGTGAAAATGAGCCAATCCTTTACTAAATCAACAATAATAATAAAGTTACTAATGGAATTTAGCCTTATTACAATCGAAATCTAAAGCTAAGCTAGAAAATTATAAAAAAAATTATTTCCTAGTCTACTTGGTCCCTGAAATACCTTCTCCGTGCTTGGCACTTTTGACTCCATCAATCAAGTTCCCCAGATAGCGAAGTAAGCCTTTGCTAGATGCCCTCCTTCACTGCCATCCGTGTTTTTACTATATGAAAGCCTTGTTCTCATCTTCCCCTCAAGCTCCATCAATCCATGTTCCAGATATTCTAACCCCTCGGTTGACTCAGTGGTTATTCCTCTCAATTCGTTTATAGCCTCTATGTCCACTTTGTCTTGTTCAAGATGCCAAGCTTCAAACTCGAAAACCCTTTTGCGAAGTCCTATATTTAACATGTGCCTCAACAACATTATCTATGATCCTGTTTTCTAGATTGACCCCCGGCTTGACGTGATAACAATGTGATAAGGGTCCAAGAATTACTAAAGAAAAATTAAGAAACGTGCGGAAACTAAAAGAAAATAAAGAAACAAAAAAATACAAAAAATTAAGGATAGATTGAATTCAAGAAAGAGTTTCTTGAATTCAAGAAGTCTATTCTTGAAGTTGAATCCTAACAACAACAATTAGCTAACGAAGAACTAATCGCCTTTGGTAGAGATTTAAAAACAAGAGATAGATTATGAAACCCGACCCTTTAGAATAACAAGAACAACAATAAGCCTAAACTTATCACTTTTCTTGAATACCTAGAAGTGATCTAAGATTTCGAAAGAATTTAATCTTACACCTTAAGTTGAGTCTTGAAGGTTGAAGAATAAATCCAAGAGTAGCCACACACAAGAGTGCAAGAAAAATCTCACAATTTTTATTGATAATAGTCTAAGTCTAAAAGCAAGAAGATACCCCTTTATATAGGGGGTGACGAAATTCTACCTAAAAATTAAGGAAATAAAGTCCTAAACTACTCTGGACAACAAGTCCAACTACCATAGGAAAAGGTAAAACTCTAGGAAATAAAACCAAGTCAATCTTGGAAAGTAATTCCAATAATCTTAGGAAATTAAAAACAAAACCTTAACTACCTAGGAAAGCATCAAATATGTCCTAACAAACTAGGAAATAAAATAAGGAACTTTAACTCCTTGTCTTATGTCTTGGCCGCCCCTCCTTGAGCTGATTTATGTGATTTAGACGCCTAATTTAGGCCTTCTTTTGTTGTGCTTCGACCCCAATCTACCTCCTCTTGGAATTGTACTTGGACCATGAAATGAGTGTAGCACTTAGGTAAATCATCCCCATAATTCTTGAGCTCTTCCACCATTAGCGCCTTCTTGATCTCCCATTGAAGCCCAACAACCTTGTCTTGCTTCTTCGTAGCTTGAGGCCTTGTGAATGGATTTCTTGGTGCTTCTAAAGATTTATCCTTGTATGTGGAGCTATCATGACGTCTCCCGCTATATTGTATACCAACCATGATGGATAGAAGTACACATGATCGGCATGATACCTGTCTGGATCAATGGTCTCTCTTTCCACAATGATCTTCTGATTCCACATATGTTGTGCCTCGAACTTGAAAGGAATGATGTCCACTTTGAAATTTTCCTTGTACTGGACCATGTTGGAAACCCGAGGTATGACCTGTTTTCTTCCTGCTTGTCTCATTACCCTTATAGGAGCATAAGGATAAATGCCTTGCAACCCGATCAGTACCAAATGAGTAGTATCTCGCGACCTAATTATGAACTCACTGCTAGGAAACCATTCAAACATCCTATGTACCTGTTCGTCTGTCAGATTGTTGAAGAAATACACCCAACTTACAGCACTTCCAGGTTGTGCAAACCTGCCTGGGATAAATGTCATTTTCTTTGGGTGGTGGTAGGCTATGTAATCATTGAACGGCCATGGCAGAAGCTCTTGACGATATTCTCCCCTTTGAAAGTGTTCCAATAGACAGACTTGCAGTAACAAGTTACATCTTTCGAAATGTCTGAATCCCTCCTTGCACTGATCTAGAACACGGTACAGCTCAGCTAGGATCGCGGGGATGATGGTATAGGCTTGTCCCTCGATGCCTTCCATTAAAGTCCTAGAAACCATGGCTAAGCGAGTGTGGATCCTTCTCCCTTTAATTAGAAATACCAACAAACCCAAGAAGCAGATGATGAACACATAAACCCGGTGGTGCGTCCAACCTAGGGAAGTAATGTCGAGTTCCTCATGATGGAGATGATACAACTTACTATGTCCATAACGCTCTAAAGAAACCCAAAAGGGATGTAGGACTTCTTTAAGCAGAACAATTCTTCATTTTTTTTAAAGCCCATCATCTTTAGAAAACCGCGAGGGGTGTGATTCTCTGGTACTAGTAATCCCGGACTATCCCAGGGCAGCTTAACAAAGTCTCCTATTTCTTCTAAGAGAAGTGTCATTTCTATGTCACCAAATCGGAAGACCGCTCTTTTCTCATCTTAGAACATGGTAGCGTCCTCAATCAATGCCCTATTTGGTTGGATATTAAGCAAGGATGGAAAGTCACCAAGTACCATTATCACATGATTCTTGTCACAAGGCGCAAGGTCTTTCCAACAGTCATGTAGCAAAGGTGGGATGTTTTGGACCATGCTGAACCTGGGGACTTCGTGTTTCATTTTCTACAAATAAATAAAGGTTAGCCCTTTCCCTATCCAGATTCGACCACTTATACAATAATGATCAACATATTGGCACATTTTCTCCAAGTAATGCACATAACATGATGGTGTCCGTTGGGATTGTTGAAATCCCATCGGACTATGGACAAGGCTTATCTTAGAAGGCTATTTTGTTAACAACGTTCCGTACTAGGTTTAACATGATGCGTGTACATTTGTCATTGGAGTAAGGTTTCTAGAATGGTCTTGACTGGTACTCTCAAGTGGATGACTTGAGAGGGAAAGGCACGGGACCGTCGACTGCACCGCTGATCAAGTAGTCTACCGCAAATAAGGCTTCCCGATTTAAAAAAGGGTAATTTACGAAGAGCGTCGACACTCATCAAGCGTCGGTATGTTGATAATTGGCACGAATGGAGTATGATGAGGAGCATTCTTTATGCAGAGATAATAACAAGTTGCCAAGTATTTGCATTATAAAATATATGAAAACAATAAATACAATAGCAAAATAACTATTGGAAAGAAAAGGAAGAATTCAGTTTAGTTCATAGAATATATGCAAGAATGTAACAAAGCAGGTAACGAAGTAAGCACGATATAGCAATTTTGACAAGACAAAGAGCGGTCACAGCAAATAAAGGTAAATGGGAGAGGGATGTGCATGTCATGGCAAATAAAGGTGGGTAGGGGAAGGGATGTACATGTAACAAAGAATGAAATAAACATAGGCCAAGTTCATTATGGTAAGAGCGTAAGTGTAATTCCCCAATAGAGTCGCCATGCTGTTACGCCCTATTTTCCCGCGAAATCGGGCTTTGACATGTGACAACTCTTATAAATGAAGGGTAGGGTGTTAAAAGAGAAGAGTCTTCACCTAACAATTTTGAGGTGTGTTAGGGCACCTATTAGGAAAATAACTCTATTTGACTAGTCAACTCCACCAAAGATCGGGTAAGGGATAAAATTGCCCCAAAGAGAAGGTGTTAGGCACTCTTCGAGGTCCACAACTGTGAGCCCCGGCCGAACTTAAGACTATGTGGATTCTGTAATTTGGCTAGATGATAAAATAAACAAAAGAGAATATAAAGGTCGAAGAACACAATGAGAATTAGTACAAATCATAGTATGACTATAAGGATACAACTACATTGGTCTATATTACACGACTTAGTATGAATATCAAATATACAAAAGAGGGGGGTCCTAAGTTTTTTAGCCTGAAGGATCACCCCGTGTAACATAAATAATACTTCGCAACTCCTTTTAGATAGGAGTTGCTCATATTATTCAGCTAGCACAAACTATCATGTCCTGCTACACGATTACTATATTGTAAGTCGTGTCATATTCGTGCACTACTCATCCAATGCTTATGGTCCAAGAGGCTTTGGACCTCTATTTGGGTGGTTCTAGACTTACTTAGGTTGCTCAAAATGATAAAACTAAGCGACATTCAAAACAGATAGGACCTCACGTAAACACAATTAAAGGCTCAAGTTAGCCTCCATAAATAAGCAACAAATGATTTTCAGAATCAGAATTTAAAGTCCTATAGGCATGGTTTCTAGGTGATTCTGGATTTCCAACAATGTACACGCAACAAAATTTTCAGATTGAGGCATTACAAATCCTATAGGTATGATTTCTAAATTGTTGGTGCAAGGAGGCAGTAAAAGTTGTCCGAACCACCAATGTTGGTGTTATAGTCATGTTTCTTAGGCATGTGGAAGTGTCCTATAGGCAGGATTTCCAGTATTTTACAACTAAAATTGATTTTATGTACTTTATCCCTATAGGCATGTCGTCTAAGTGTGGCAATGCGACAAAGTGGCAAAGTAATTGATTGGTTGATTAAGTGTAACGACCCGGTCGGTCATTTCGTGAGATTAGCCCCATTTCCTCTGTTTTAGCTTTATCATATGTTATTTAGATTATTCATGATGTAGGGTCGGTTGGTTCGGGTTCGAAGTGGTCGTGGTGAGAATTGAGACACTTAGTCTCTTAAAAGAGCTTAATAGTTGGAAAAGTCAACTACGAGTTGACTTATAGGTAAACGACCTCGAAATGTGGATTTTATAACTCGGATAGCCTCGTTAGGTGATTTGGAACTTAGGAGTGTGTTTGGAATGTGAATTTGAGGTCGGCAGTAGAATTAGGCTTGAATTGGCGATATTAAGTGTTTGGCAATTTTCGGTCGGCAGTGGAAAATAGGCTATCAGGGAAGTAATGGAATTCCGGAAGTTGGAACATGTTCGTAGGGTCATTTTGGATGTGTGTGCTAATTTTCAGGTCAATCCGACGTGTTTTGGATAGTTTCGACATCTTTGGCAAACTTTGGAAGTTTCAAAGTTCATAGGCTTGAATCCGAGGTGAATTTGGTGTTTCTGCATTGTTTTGGGTGCTTCGGAGGCTCAACTAAGTTTGAATGAGGTTGTGGGAGGTGTTGAATGTTTGGTTGAGGTCCCGAGGGCCTCAGGTGAGTTTCAGGTGGTTAACGGATCAATTTTTGGACTTGGAACTTGGCAGATTTTCTGGTGTTGCTGCGGAGAATTCTTATGCGATGCGTTCGCGGTGGGGGCCTCGCATTCGCAGAGAGAAAATAGGGGAGCTGGGAGATTCTGTGGTATGCATTCGGGAAGGAGTGGATGCAAACGTGGAGCTTTGGGTAAATTGTTCTTCGCATTTACATCGTGGTGCCCGTGTTCGCGAAGGGAAGAGGGCAGCTGGAGGACCCCAAATATTCTGGTCTACGTGTTCGCGTAGTTCGAGTTTGTTAAGCATTGCGTTCCCGGGGGGAGGGAGGCAGCCCCGTTCGCGAATGATAAAAGAGGGGGGCCTGTTAGTTGTATGCGAACACATGCATAGGGCCGCGTTCGCGAAGGTTATAACCGGGCAGATTCTTTTTAAGTTAAAAAATGAGGGTTTAGTCTATATTTCCAAAAACCCATTAGAGAGCTCGGGAAGAGGTGGAATTTGAAGGGATTTTCAGTGGAGTTCTTGAGGTAAGTGTTCTTCAATCATATTTGGGTTAATTCCATGATTGAGTCTTGATTTTATCATTTAATTTGAGGAATTAGAGTTGAAATTGGGGGAAAATGGGAGGAAAGTTTGAGAAATTCTTTTATTGATTTGACTGGGCAATTGAGGTCGGATTTTGGTGAACTTGATACGGGTAGACTCGTGAGGAAATGGGGATTCTAGTTTTGTTATTTTTATCAAATTCCGAGATGTGGGCCCGGGGGCCGGGTCTAGCCAATTTCGGGATTTTTGGGTGATTTTGATAATTTTCAAATGGGCTTCGTTCCTTGGCATATAATAATGATATGAATCTGATTTTTGGTAGATTTGGAGCATTCGGAGTCAGAGTCTAGAGGCAAATGTTTTGTGGGCTAGGGTTTTAGCCGGTTTTGAGGTAAGCAACGTTTCCAAACTTGGTTCTGAGGGTTCAAATTCTGAACTACATGATATTTGACTATAGTTGAGGTGACGCACATGCCAAAAGACGGGCGTGCCGGCGTGCACCGAGCAAATTGTGGCCTGGCTCATCCCATGACACCGTCTAGTAGCTATTACGGATTGACATTCACTGACGGCGTATTTAACATTCGGCACTATTGGAAAATATTAAAACCTACATATCTCCTTCATTATAAGGTCAAATTGAGTGATTCAAAAGTCTAGCTTTAGTAGAATTTCACAAGAAATCCATTGGAGGCATAAAAAGCAAGTTTCGGGATTGTTTGACACAAGAAACAAGGCACAATAGCTGGCAGAAAAATATATAAAACAAGGGTTTGTTCATTCGGTCATATTTTATGTTGGGGAGCTCAGATTTGAGCGATTTTGGAGGCGATTTTCACCATATGGATTCGGTAAGTGTTATTTACTATTTTTCGTTATGTTTCATGAATCCATCTTCGCTTTTGGGATTTGATTGATGATTTTAAAGTGAAATTGAGGGATTTAGAGCTTGAGTTTTGGAGAGTTTTAGGTAGGGATTTGAGGGACCAAACGGAGTCCAAATTTGATAAATTTTATATGGTTAGACTTGGGAGAGGACGAGGGTTTTGATTCTGCCATTTTTGACTGATTTTGAGATGTGGACCTGGGGGTCTGATTTTGGCCGATTTCGGATTTTTGGCATACTTTGTAGTTTTTATTATGGAATTCAATTCGTTAGCCTATGTTGATGGTATTAATCGGATTATGATTAGATTCGAGCGGGTTAGAGCAATATTCTGAAGGAAAACTTTTAATTGAGCAGTGAGTGGCCTGCGGAATTGAGGTAAGTACTTGGTTTAACCTTGACTTGAGGGAATAGGAATCCCCAACTTAATTGTTATGTGAAAATGCATGTGTGTGATGTATATGTGAGGTGACGAGTATCTATGCACCACCAAATGGTCTGCTTACATGATCACTTCCCCGTTTCCAATTTAATTGTTTCATGTTCATTGTTGTTTCTATAATTACTTGGCTTGTTATATCGTTGTGAGTTTTGTTGCAATCATTTTCGGAAAGTGGAAGTTGTTTTTCTTGTTTTCATTGTGGTACATAAAGACTGAGTGGATTGTCATTGTTTACGAGATGTAAATATATATATATATATATATATACTGTTGGTTTCATTTTGAGATATTATTTATGAAGTTTGTGAGAACTACCGTTTATCGTTTATGACTGTTGAGACAAAAGTATTGTGAAAGGCTTGGCCTGAATTGTGAAGGTTTTTAATAAATAAATAAATTGATAGTGATAAGGGTGGACAGGTGAAATAAATGATAGTGATAAGGGTGGACAGGTGGGATCGGGTTGCATGCCGCAACAAGTAATTGATAAGGGAAGACATTTATTATTTATTGATTTTAAATACAGAGATTTGGAAAATTTACTGTTTTACTCTACTGTTTCTCGTATTATGCACCTTTGGTTATTTTAGGTGAAGTTTGGAACTTTGGAAATTCATGTGAGATTTTGGTTACAGTTGAGACCTAGAATGGCGACTGAGTTATTTTATTTATTGTTGTAGTATATCTTTCTTGTTTGTGTAGAATTGTTTTATTGCTTTAGTACATATATATTGTCACAAGATATGTTATAATTGCCCACCTTAGCCTCGTCACTACTTCGTGAAGGTTAGCCTCGGTACTTACTCAGTACATGAGGTCGGTTGTATTGATACTACGCTCTGCACTCTTTTGTGCATATCTAGGTACCAACCAGCGGTAGAGGTCTTAGTAGCGTCCATTTATCATTCAGAGACACGAGGTATATCTGTCGGCGTTCGCATATCCCTGGAGTCTTCTCTTAGTGCATAAAGACTGTTTTATATTTTCTCAAAACAACTATATTATTCTTTATGCCCATTATTTGTAGTATTCTTAGAAGTTCGTGAATTGTGACACCAGACCCTGGGGTAGTCTTAGAGTTATATATATATATATATATAATTAGTTCGTGGCTCGATTTATTTTTTTGTTTATTATTTTATAATTGGAGTTATTCATTGGAAATTATTTAAATTAAGTTTACTTTAAATTTATTTATTTGTGTTTAAGCGAATAATCAAAAGAAATTAGCTAATCGAACTCTACTATTGGCTTGCCTAGCAAGTGTGGTGTTAGGCGCCATCACGATCCCTAAGGTTGGGAATTTGGGTCGTGACATGTTGGTATCAGAGCACTAGGTTTCTTAGGTCCTACAATTCACGAACAAGCTTGTTAGAGTTTGAAGGATCAGTACGGAGACGTCTGTACTTATCTTTTAGAGGCTATCGAGTTAGGAACAATTTCACGTGTATTCTACTCTATTGTTCGAATTTATTCTATCACTAATGATTGAACTCTTCTATTCTTGTCCTCTCATAAATCTTGACAACACGCAATGCGTCTACAACTGGACAAGAAATGGAGCCCCAAGATAGCTACAATTAGGGGAAGAGACAGAAGGAGAGCTCAGCCTAGAGCTCGAACATGAGCACCTATTGTAAAGCCTCAAATGGATCTAGACGCGGAGGTTCTAGCTCAGTCGGTACATGTTGGACTAGTTCAGATTCCAGAAGGATTTATAGCTACTCCAGTGTTGCAGGACGCACTAGTCCGTTTATTGAGGTTGAACAAGTTTACCAAACTATTTCCACTCCATTTCAGTGGTACATCTTTTGAGTACCTACATGAATTTCTTCACCACTACTCTGATGTATTGCAGAACATGGGAATCAGTTGAAAGTAACGGGGTTGATTTATATGAGCTGTGAAGTTTAACATTAAGGATTATCAGGCATTGTGACCTATGATTTCATGCCAAGTGGGGAATTCCACTGTCAAGGAATAAATTGCGGGGTCATGTGTTATATCGGTTTTGGTCTGGAATGTATAAGGCCTGAGATTTTGCAACAGATAAAGCTAGGACTTACGGTATGTCTACCTCCTTAATAACCCTATACCTCAGTACCAAATGGGTTATGTAACCAAATTTTAATCTACAGAAGGTTTACTCAACGTGGAAGTCACGGTTTCGGATTTTGGGGTGCTCTAGAGGGAGTACAGTGGTTGACAAGCTTCTAGACTATATGGTTCGTGCCAAGAATATGTATAGAGCTCTACTTTTGTGATCATTGTGCATCAATAGGGATGAGAGTTACCCCAAATAATAACGAAGAGTATATGAATAAATGGGGTAGCTCAGCAGTGTTGAGTCAACATAGAAAAAGAAGAAATTGGCCGCCGGTATTTTTGGCAAGCCTACGAAGAGGACGACCAGCCACTGCAACATCAACTACTTGACTCAGTTCTCATAAATTCTTTTGAAAGAGTTTGTTTCTTGGACTCTCTATAATGTGTGGCGCATATGGTTTGAACGGTTGCGTCTGGTCACCATGACGGTGTCAGGACATGCAATCAGGTTTGATAAATTAGCCCATCATACTCTTACTTCAGTTCATATAGCCAGAAGGCGAGTCTCGAGGCTCATTAAAGGACTCCATTATGATTGTAAAAAAAAATCGGTACGACTCAGGGCAAGTTGATACTTCATTTCGTCTAGTGGTAGAAATGGCTTAGATGTTAGAATGTGTCCGGGATGAGGAGAAGATGAAGCTAAGGAGACTAATAGGTCTCGCGGTTCTTAAAGATTTAGTGGATTTTTCTTTGCAATAACAAATTACTTCGGCAGAGGCTCGGGCAACCGACCAGCTCAGTCCGTATATCTAATTACTCGGGGTGCTTCAATGAGTTCTTTTAATGCACCACCGCTACGAGATTCCTCCAATGGTTATTCTAGTTATTTGGTATAAACCCGGTATGAGCAGCTGAATTATTTCATCAGAGCACTCAGGCTATGTGCCCCATTGCAGTTACAACTCAACTTACATGACCAACTAGGAAAAAGGGGTCGGGATGTCGAAGGTGGAGGTTAGATTCCTAGAGGTGGAGACCCAGCCTGTTAATATATTTTCTATAGTATGGTTGAGGTCGCTGCACCAGATGGTGTCATTAGAAGTATGATCTCTAGTTATTATAAAGTGACAATTTCCTTAATTTGATTCGGTTACGAGTATCTAGGGAAAGTCCTCCTAATATGCTTCCCTCATGGGTGAGCTTGGTAACCCTGAAATCTACTTATGTGAATACTTGTATTGAGAAATTCTATGGAGATAACTATGTCTATCATTACGTGTTGTAAATTTGTTTAACGGAAAATATTTAAAAGAAGAAAATGGAATGTATCGATTGACATGATATGCATATTACTTATGATTCAGAATTGAGGAAGAGATCCTCATATTTTAATATGATTTGATATGTTTAAATCGGGCTACGAGCCGCGGTGAAAGTTATGTAAGGACGAGATCCTTGTGATGAAAATTCTTGTGTTTAAATTCTCCCTTGTGAAATTAAAATTTGTACTATAGTACTAAGAGGGAGTCATGCCTGTTAGGTTTATTCGAAATTTTTTTGTATAAAAATTATCTGCGCATAAATTGCCAAATTCGTGCTATAATTATTGAGCTTTAACCTACAAGGTAGGTGCCCGCCCATGTGGCGTTAAATGAGACACGTTAATTCAGGTATATAATTACGAGGTCTTCAAGCATCGTATCTCGTTATCAGTATTGTGAAGGTTTGAAGGAGATTATTATTAACGTGAAGCTATTTGATAATTCTGTAATTGGCTATGAACAACTATTAAGAAAATAAAGGCAGTCAAGAACTGACATGACCCACTACAGCCACGCAAATCAGGGGTTTCTTGGGTTTGGAGGGTTACTTCCGTCATTTTATGGATGGGTTTTCATCTATATCAGCCACTATGACTAAATTGACTCAAAAAGGTGCCCCATTCAAATGGTCAGACGAGTGTGAGGCGAGATTTTAGAAGCCCTAGACAGCCTTGACTTCAACACCGGTATTGGTGTTACCATTAGGTTCAGGTTCTTTCACGGTGTATGGTGATGCATCTCGTATTGGACTTGGCGCATTATTAATGCAAGATGGCAAGGTGATTGCATATGCATCTCGACAGTTGAAAGTCCATGAGAAGAATTATCCAGTTCATGACTTAGAGTTGGCAACCATTGTTCATGCATTGATGATTTGGAGGCACTATCTTTAAGGCGTGCCGTGTGAGGTTTTCACTGACCATCGCAGTCTCCAGTATTTATTCAAGAAAAAGGATCTTAATTTGAGGCAGCGGAGAAGGTTAGAGTTGTTGAAGGATTATGATGGTACCATATTGTATCATCCAGGGAAGGCCAATGTGGTGGCCGATGCATTGAGTAGAAAGGCAGTGAGTATGGTCAACCTTGCATTCATTCCAGTCGGTGAGAGACCGTTAGCCTCAGACATTCAAACATTGGCAAATCAGTTCATGAGGTTGGATATTTCGCCCAGTAGTGTTCTAGCTTGTACAGTCGCTCGGTCTTCTCAATTGAGCGTATCCAAGAGAGGAAGGGTGATGGCCCGCATTTGATGGTTCTTAGGGACACAGTTCGGCACGGTGGTGCCAAGTAGGTTACAGTTTGAGATGATGGTGTTTTGAGGATGCATGGTCGTATATGTGTGCCTAATATTGATGGCCTTCGTGAGTTGATCCTTGAGGAGGCTCACAGTTCTAAGTATTCCATACACTCAGGTGCAGCCAAAATGTACCAGGACTTGAGGCAGCATTACTGGTGGAGAAGGATGAAAAAGGACATTGTTGCGTATGTGGCTCGTTACTTAAATAGTCAGCAGGTAAAATATGAGCATCAGAGATCCAGTGGTTTGCTTCAGTAGATAGAGATTCCTGAGTGGAAGTGGGAGCGTATCACCATGGACTTCGTTGTTGGACTCCCACGGACTCAGAGGAAATTTGATGTAGTTTGGGTTATTGTGGATAGGCTGACTAAATCAGCACATTTCATTCCAGTGGTGAGTACTTATACTTCGGAGCGATTGGCTGAGTTATATATTCAGGAGATTGTTCGCCTTCATGGTGTGCCCATGTCTATCATTTTTGACCGGGGTACGCAGTTTACTTCGCACTTTTGGAGGGAAGTTCAGCGTGAGTTGGGTATCCGAGTGGAGTTGAGCACATTATTTCACCCTCAGACTGACAGGCAGTTCGAGCGAACCATTCAGATTTTGGAGGATATGCTCCGCGCTTGTGTTATTGACTTTGGAGGTTCTTGGGGTCAGTTATTGCCGTTAGCGGAGTTTGCTTATAATAATAGCTATCAGTCGAGCATTCAGATGGCTCCTTATGAAGCCTTATATTGTAGACTGTAGATCGCCAGTTGAATGGTTTGAGCCGGGAGAGGCTCGGTTACTAGGTACAGACTTATGTAGGAGGCCTTAGACAAGGTCAAGATTATTTAGGATAGACTTCGTGCAGCTCAGTCTAGGCAAAAGAGTTATGCCGATCGTAAGGTTCGTGATGTGGCTTCATGGTTGTAGAGAGAGTATTGCTTCGTGTATCACCGATGAAAGGTGTTATGAGGTTTGGAAAGAAGGGTAAGTTGAGCCTTACGTATATCGGGTCGTTTGAGATTCTTGATAAAGTGGGGGAGGTGGCTTATAAACTTGCGTTGCCTCCAGGGTTATCCTCAGTTCATCCGGTATCCCACGTATCTATGTTACGAAAATATCATCGTGACCCGTCCCACGTGCTAGATTTCAGCTCTGTCCAATTGGACTAGGACTTGACTTATGAGGAGGAGCCGGTAGACATTTTAGACCGCCAGGTTCGTCAATTGAGAACTAAGAGTTATCCTTCAAATCGAGTGGAATGGAAAGTCCAGCCCGTTGAGATAGCTACTTGGGAGTCCGAGTCGGACATGCAGAGTAAATATCCACACTTGTTCACCAATTCAGGTAATCTTCTATGTTCGTTCGAGGACGAACGTTTCTTTTAGAGGTGGAGATTATGATGACCCAAGAGGTCATTTTATGAAATAAGACTCTGTTCTAGGCTTGAATTGACGAAAGTTAGAATTTTGACGATTTTGGTCGACATTGGAAAATTAGGAATTGGGGTCGGAATGGAATTAGGGAAGTTGGAGTAGGTTTGTAGTGTCATTTGTGATGTGTGTGCAAAATTTGAGGTCATTCGAACGTGGTTTGGTAGGTCTCGATGTCGTTAGCGAATTTTGGAAGTGTAGAAGTTCTTAGACTTGAATCCGAGGTTGATTTGGTGTTTTGGTGTTGTCTTGAGTGTTCTGGAGGTTTGACTAAGTTCGAGTAGTGATATATGACTTGTTTGAATTATTGCTTGAGGTCTCGAGGGTCTCGAGTGAGTTTCAGATATGTTTGGGTTGTGTTGTGCTAGTTTTTCTTATGTTTCGACGTTGTTTCTTCAAGCATAAATGACATCATATTGAACAAATAACTTTGGTTTCTGTTTTGATTGAAGTATTAGACCCGTAACGTCATTACATAACCGTAGCAAAAAGAATCATCGAATTTGGACATTGTATGACGATTTTATGGTCATTTCATTAAGGTTGCCAGATTTTTCAGATTAATTACAAAATTGCCACTGGCGGCATATTTAAAATTCTGCACTATTTGTAAAAATTAAAACCTACATATCTCCTTCATTGTAAGATCAAATTGAGTGATTCAAAAGCCTAACTTGACGAAAATGTCACAAGGAATCTATTGGAGGAATAAAAAGTGCGTTTCGGAATTGTTTGACATGAGAAACGAGGCTAAATAATTGGCAGAAAAAAATATATATAAAAACAAGGGTTTGTTCATTCGGTCATATTTTGAGTTGGGGAGCTCGAATTTGAGCGATTTTGGAGGCTATTTTCACCATAGGGATTCGGTAAGTGTTCTTTACTCATGTTTGTTTATGTTTCATGAATCCATCTTCGCTTTTGGGATTTGATTGATGGCTAGATCATTGAGGACTTTAAAGGGTTATTTCACTATTTATGGATGACCTGAGTTGATTTTGGGCTCATTGGTAGGCCTAATGAGGATGTGTATCTTACACCGGGGATTAGATTTGTTGAATCAGCATAGTTAGTGTTGAGGGATGAGTCAGTCGGTTAGAGTTGAGCTTGTTCGTGTTCCGATATGTTCTATGATTTACTCTTCTATGCTACGAGGGGTGGTGATCTATTGGTTATATGCATACATGGTGCGGTTCTATTTGGTCTTATAGCAGAATTTAGACGAGATGGGATTAGGGTGTCGAATGATTGATTGCGCATTTGGTGATGTTCTTTCCAGTCTATGGTATTGTGTTATTAGTTGCTCCGTGGTTATGGTCATACACCTTGGGTACTGTATGTCAAATTGCACGTGGTCATTGATTTTGAGCAATTTGGCTGGAGGTATTTCATATAGACCAGTGTTTGGATGGGGTCACGCATTGCAACTGGGGTACGCCACGATATGATCCTTTGTGACTGATTCGTGTGTTTTGGTTCTAGGGTTTCTGATGGGTTCTTAGCATTGCGTTGTGGTGGTACTTGTTGAGCTTGCGGAACGATTCTCTCATTTGAGTGATTTTCAATGTTTGAGTATACTTGAATTGTTACGTATTGGTGCAAGGATTGAACATTTTCTTGCTTAGGGTTGTATTGGTGTGGCATTGTAATGACCCAAATGGTCACCTTAAGTAATTTCAGCTATATCTGTGTTCCGAGGCTCCGAAAGCCTCCGTCGATCTCACCTCGAGATGCGTGCGTAGCCGGGCAGGTAGCCGAGAAGCTTCCATGTGAAAATTTGATAAAAATAGGGTTTTTGAATTGAATAATTGAATAATTGAATAAAGTTGACTTTGGCCAGCATTTTTGGTAAACAGACCCGGACCTGTTATGTGACGGTCCCGGAGGGTCCGTAGGAAAATATGGGACTTAGGCGTATGCCCGGAATCGAACTCCGAGGTCCCAAGCTCGAGAGATGAATTTTTAAAGAAAATTGTTTTCTGAAAATAATAAAGGAATTTAAAAATGAATAATTATGTGAAAATCGTGTTACCGGGTCCGTATTACGGTTCTGGAGCCCGAGACAGGTTTATTACGTGTTGTTTGTCCTATCTGTGAAATTTGGTGTAAAACGGGCTTGATTTGATTGGTTTCGGATCCAAATGAGAAAAATTGGAGTTAATGAAGTTTGAGGTTTTTAAAGAATTTGAAATTTGGCTTGAAAGGTGATTTTATGTTCCCGAGGTTCGGATGAAATTCCGAGAACAGGAGTAGTTCCGTTGTGTAATTTATAACTTGTCTGCAAAATTTGAAGTCATTCCGAGTAATTTAGACCGGTTCGGCGCATTGAAGTGAATTCTAGAATTTCAAAGTTCTTAAGTTTGATTAATTTGGTTTTGGAGTTTGATTTTGAGTTCCGTTGTTGTTTTTCATGTTCCGAAAGTTCGAGCGAGTCCGTATCATGAATACAGATTTGCCGGTGCTTTTTGACGAGGTCCCGAGGGGCTCGGGGGTGTTTTAGAGCCCCGGGAGCTAAGTTGGGAAAAACCAGAAAATCTACTATATGGTTTCCTTCTCTGCGATAGCAGAAGGTGGGTTGCGATCGCGGAGAAGGATTTTGCTGGGCTAGTGATTGTTTACCGCGATCGCAGCCTACTCTCCGCGATCGCAGAGGTCTGGGTTCCACACCTTCGCGATCGCAGCCCGTTTCATGCGATCGCATTGAGTCGCGTCTGGGCCGGGTGAGTTTGTTCTTCGCTATCGCAGGACCCCTGCCGCGATCGCAGAGGTCTTGCCATTTGCTCTTCGCGATCGCAGGACCTCTGCCGCGATCGCAGAGGTCCGGCCAGTTGGCCTTTGCGATCGCAGGCCCCTTGTCGGGATCGCAGTGAAGGAATCACTGGGCAGTGTTATAAAATACGGGACTTAGCTTTATTCCTCCATTTTCATCTTCCTCTTCAAGAT